>JAPYZO010003039.1:0-27043 GCA_030522905.1 Torymus flavipes
ATTCTCACTAAATTGTTTATAAAAATTTGTTTATAACTAATTTTCTGACCATTTTCCAGACTTCTACCCTAAAAATTCGGAATCAGGAAGAAAAAATACATATAAAAAACTTGAGTAGAGTAATGGCACTCAATCAGCTACGAAATCCTAGCCTGGCCTAGATTAATTTAAAATACTGTTACAAAAGATTTGAGATTGATTTTGACTATCGATAGGCGAGACACGAAGTACTATTATTCGACGCGGGAGAATGTAGATAGAGGTATTTTCGTGGAGAGGTCGGTTATCACGGAGATTATAAACTATATATGACGTTCACGGAACAAGATTCTTATAAAATTGCTGTTTACAAAATCATACAGATTTCTGTACATGAATAGACAATCATGATAATGCAGTGATCTGATAAACTGAATATTGCTGGAAGACGCTATGTCAGAGTAATTATGATCAAACCGATGCATAGGTATTTCCATTTTAAAAGCTATTTTGTAAAAGATCTTGATAAAAGCCTTTTCTTAAAATGATAACCATTCAACAAAATAGAAAACAAAACTACACAAAATGAGCTTTCATTTCCTTTTTTAAAAATTAAAAAATGATGATTCCTTCCAAAGTTATGTATAACTTTCATAACTTTAAAAGAAATCAATATTTTTTAATTCTTAAGGTGATGTGCTTTACCGACATAATTTTAGAATATCTATATCTTTTGCAAATAATAATAGAATTACTAAAAAAAAATTGAGTATGGTATTTACATATACGAAGCGCCTTACGTTCGTCTTTTTCCAAAAAAAATCATGAGAATTTATTTAATTAAATAAAAAGCGCACTGTCGGTAAGTAGGTCTCTGCAATTGTGCTACTTTTAAAAAGAGCATAGCTAACGAAAATGCTAATAGGATCACTCAAAAAAATTTCTGAATATAATGTTTACGTGTACGGAGCGCTTGACGTTTGTCTTTTTCCAAATAAACGTTTGAATGTTGATTTAAAAAATATTGAAATTCACGGTATTACATGGCTTTAAGAGAGCAAATGTTTTGTTTTCTATTTTTGAAATGATATTTAAAACTCTCCCAAGTTAATTGATTACCGTTTTGAGAAGAGGCTTTTATCAAGACTTTTTGCAAAATAAAGCTAAAAATGTCCGCAGAACATCACTTTTTTTTAGAGTTAGAGTCTAATATTACAGCTTTTTTTCATATTTTTACATGCAAAAAACTCTATCCCAAAGTTTCAGCCCAATCCGTCATCAGGACCGCCTCGCCCTCTCCTAGTTAGTAATATTTGATTTTACAAAAAAATATTAAATGCTGAAGTAGATAATATTAAAACAAACTTTTGCTCCCTAATAAAATTTTTTTTTTGCATCAATTCCTATCAAGCTAGACCTGTAAAAATGATTTTTCACGCATAAATACATCTGAAATCAGTAGTCGATTTGACTTGTAATTCAAGAGGATTTGATTTTATACATAAATTTTTATTCAAAAAGTGATTTTTGGAAGCACGGGGTTATAAAATAATATATTAGTATTTGAGTTATAACAGTTCCATAATATTTAAAATATAAGGTTCTCCTGGATAGTAGCGGTCGTGCCTTATATATATAAAAACGAAGTTTTTGCATAGACACCGGGGGGTTGACGCGTTGAGAGAAGCAAGGTGCGCAGGAGCGCGCGGCACCTCTAGTTTATATATTAGTTTTATTGCGTTTATCCATATATAATTCAATTAAATAAAATTTGTTTAAAATTTTCAGCAGGCAAAAAGAACAAAATTGGAACAAAGGCTGCAGCAATTGCTGGAGGTAATGCATGAAAATTTTCATTTTTTAACTATTATTTTTAACACTTCTTTTATTAATGAGAATACTGAAGGAGACAAAAATCTTTGTCTTTCGCATTCGATAAGAAATATTAAGATGAATAGGTATCTTATCTTGTAGGGACAAAGCTATTTTATAACAAAATTTTTCCGAAACCTAAGTCAGCAGCACAAAGGTACATAGAAAAATTAAACCCGATTTTTCCCAGTTAAAATAAATTTAGTTAAAAAGAAAGTAGAAAGTTTATAGTTGACCTGTAGCGCTAATTTTCATTTAATCACTTGTTCAATAATGAATATAGAGTACCTTTAATATTACACGAAATTATTTGAAGCTAAATGCAATCAATAACGTGATGAATCCTAAGATACAACCTAAATTTCTTGGCAAAACATTGAATTCAAAAACTTCTAGTCCGTAGATTGTTAACTATATGTGTATTTATGTTAAATAATTGGTCATTTGGGAGCCATCCAAATTGAAAATAATTTTTTTCTGACATTTCTGACATAAATACTGTTATATAGTATTAAGGTTGATTGATCAAATTTATACATACAATTTTCAATTTTCAATCCAAAGTCAAATATGATTATTGTATTTTTAACAATTAGTAATTAATTAGTGATGTGAAAAAAAAAATTTCTTCAGTTTAACAATTGGCAAAATTTCTGAGGAAACAGTTTAATTATAATGAAAATATTCAAAAAAGTAAAAGGTTTGTTTAAAAAAAAAAAGTCATTAGGTATATTTACCTACCAGACAAATAAAGTCTGTAAATGAAAATAATTCTGTGATTTAATATTCGTTCAGTTATGCTCAAGTTTATATATGAATTAGTTTTAATTAAGTTTCAATAAGTTTCAATAATGTAAGTTCTTGCGTAAAGTATACAAAAAGATGTAATTATTTTATAAATTACAATAATAAATAGTATCGTCGAAGCATAATTATAAAAAGTAATAACATTGATACATACAAAGTGAAATATTTATCTATTTCATAAAACAAAGTGAATGTTTTATCACTTGGCACAAAACTAATAAGAACAAACTAAAATTGCTCGAATTGCTGTAAATAACTTGCGTCTTATTAAATCGTAAACGGTGAGAAAGTAATGCTGGCATTGTTTGTAACGATGTAAATGAGTAGGTTTTAACTAGACAAGGAAGATGGCCAAAAGAGAGGAATAATTGTATGATATATAAATAATTATTATAAAAATAATGTTTTCATCAACTGTAACATGTGAAAGCAATGTTTATTGCATTCTGCTCAGGCGCAATAAAAAATTATAAAATATAGTGTTTAACTCTTGTATAGTATAAATAATAGTAATCATATTGTGAAAAAAAGAATTATGTATTTTCTTGTGGAAGAGAAATCACATTCATATAAGTGGTCAACAAACAAAATAGCAGTTGAGCACATACATATATACACTTAATTTACGTATATACGTATATATGCGCGTATATATGCATCTATAAATATATAAATATCAAATGCATATAATCTTTTGTGTGTGCTGAAAAAGAATTTTAAAAAGGACAATGATTATAATTAAAATTTTATAAAGTTTAAATTACATACTTTACGATCTTGTAAATGTTTTCTTTCAATTTCTTTGTGTAGCGTGCTGAATATAAATATCTGCTTTCCACTCTCTTGGCTATACATATATAACTACATTATTTTTCATTTCTTGTTTGAATACATCTTATGTAAAAGTTACGGAGTTATATATTATGTATATTTTCCATAAAAGCCAAATGTAACAAATGAACGAATTACTCTCGATATTATAAATATGAAAGAAAAATATTGCAAACGTCTTGTGGAGTCTGTAGCATGTCCGAATTTAGTCACTTCTCAGAAGATCTTGGCAATAATGGGGCGCTTGCTTATTTGTGTTTACTAATTTTTTTTCTTTTTTTGTATAACTGTGTAAATAATGACCATACATTTAATGGCACTAAATGGTAACCGGATCACGTCTTCATATATTTTCCACAAAAAAATCTGCCATATATACATGTATATATGGCACTTGCACTGGCTTTTTGCGCTACACCGTGTGAACCGGGTGCTTTGGTAAAGTGTCTTTTCTGTCCACTGTCTGGAACACCCTAATGAGTTCAGGAGGCTTTTAACAAAATTAATTCATTTTCATTCATACGCGTGTTTTCGTTTAATTATTATAATAAAATATATGTACAAGTTATATATGAATTATATATAATTATATCAAAGAAGCTACTGTATAAGAATAATAATTTTTCCTTTACATATCAAAAGAACTAATTACATATAAATCACTTGTGGGTAATGTCTCTAACTAAAAAAAGACATTCATAAATTCGTAAGATAAATTGAAATGCATATATGTTAAAAAAATATCATTTTTCACATATAGAATCATAATATCTATATTTAATTTCATAATCTGTAATTGTATACAATTCTTATATAATTTTTCTCGGGCGCCCAAGACAATTTCTTTGCAGATTTCATCCACAAATGCTTATCAAAATTTGAACGTGATTTGCTTACGACAATAAATTTTCGAAAAACTAATAATAGTTACGAAGCAAAAATATTAGCTAATTTTGTTTTAAAGCAGTGGAAGCTTAATGGATAATTTAATTCTAAACATAAACCATTTTTGTTCGTGCTATTGTATAAAGAAGTCTTTGTAATGAAAAAGAAGGGAACTAGTATACATATAAAAATAAAAGATCGTCGTTTTAAGTGTAAAATCGCAGATCATCGAGCGGGCCTGATAATTTTTGGGACATTGCTGTATATTACAATACTGATGTTAACAGCAATAAATGATATGTATATTAGCACATTAAATTCTTTGTTCTTTGAAATTATTTATTGATAACCGTGAAAAACGCAGCAGTGTAAATATCCTTATATATCTACATCTTATTTTAATATATCAATAGTTTGTCTGTACTATCTGTTTTATTTATTAATTTGGGTTTTTTTTTACTATTTTATATAGAGTATGTATTTTACTTTTTAATTTGAATAACTTAAGCTTTTTATAAATCGCGAGTCTTCAGAGTTAAATATATGGTAAAGATTTGTAAGATACTTTTTTTTTTTTAATATCTAATAGATAGCAGTGTTTATTTTATAGTAGGAAATTTTAGTTAAAAGTATATTTTCTCCATATATTAAAGTAGGCCTTTTATTTATCTGCATATATTTTATGTAAAACACAATAGTGTACTATAAAATCATAAAAAATTTGTTTTAGAACAAGCATTTCTGCGTTTTTCTACGGTCTCATCCCAAACCCCCAGAATCTGATTAGGACTGTTCCAGACGATGTGGTGGCATTACTAACACGTTATGTAGCTTTTTATTTTCTACACAATGTCTTTCTCTTTTATTTTCATAAAAAAGGAAAAAAATTATTGTTAGTATTCGTACGCTAAAAGCGCGAAAACCGAAATTTTATCTCAGTAGTCGTAGCGCCATGTTAAAAGTGTAATTTTCTTACTTTTTTGCACAACACTGGTAAATATCTGATGTATGCACTGTCTGCAGCAGACCTAATCAGACACCTCCTATCTGACTATCTTTATTCTAAGCTACAATAATACATAATGATAGAATAATTATTATTAATGCTGTTGCGCCGCGAATCAACAAATTGGTGATTGTATTTTGGTGAACAAACTCGGCATATAGGCGACGAACCTGTTCAATGCTATTGCGTTTATTTAACTTTTCTTTAGAAAATACAATAAGTATACAGTAGGTAAGTATTTGGCTTGGTTTATTTGATCAACTAACAAAAATTTAAGTATCAACAATTTGTTTATAATAAACAGAAATTTTTGAATTATTAAATTATTTCTCATAATCGTGGTACAGATTTTATCGTCGTAGGCGTAAGATATTTTTCCAATAATTACATGAATTCATATCTTAGTTGAAAATATCAATATGAATTTTATATGGGAATCAATATAGCATCCTCGTCGAATCCAAATGGAATCTATATCGAAATCCCTCCCAAAGCGGCACATGAAAATCCATATAGAAATCCATATGGATTTTTTGGTAGGAATGTTTATAGAAATCTGTTTCATACGGATTCGCGTTATACAGCATAAATTTTTCTATAAACATTTTTTAAATTTCTACATGAATTTCTATGTAAATTTTTTTCCAAACATTTTAGAAGTACATTACAAATGGATTTCCGTGCGAAGTACTACTTTTTACATTTCAAAAATGTTTATACAAAAATTTATTTAAACCCGCATAGGACGAATTTCTATAATGATTTCTATAAAGAATTCCTTATAGATTTTTATATGGATTTCCATGTGACCTTTTGAAACAGATTCCGATATAGATTGCATATTATAGCTAGATTCTAAATTTATTTCCGAAAGCAACATGTTACAGTGAAATAGTTACAACTTTATTTATACAATATATTTTTGTTCAAAACATTTGAAGGTGGCTCCATATATTAAATCTTCTTTTAGATTTCAAGAATTTCTAATATTTACATCAATTTTCGTATCAATTCTACTTTTTACTAGAAGCATTAAAATATCATATATGATTTTGAAAAACAATAATTAAATTTCGTAAGTCACTATCAACAGTTTTTGGATCGTAGACATACGTCGATATGTTGTATACTTGTATATTACAATAACACCTTTATAGCACTGGGTGGCATAAATCCGCATTTATGTCACGCCTATCCGTGACATAAGTAGCCCATTATCGCACCGTGCTTATCACCCTCGCGGATTTATGCAGTCAGTGTTATAAAATAATGTAAGATACACGTGTCATAAGTCGTTCTTTATAGCACTCGCTACGCTCGGGCGCTTATACACGCCGTGCCTAAAGTCCGACTTATGCCACTATGTAATGTACTATTCTATTAAATAATCTCTAAAATAAAAATAATTGTTTATAAAAGTTACTGAAGCCACTTTAATTTTTTAGCATTCTTTCCGTAATACAAGTACTTTTACATGTAGAATAATAATTCTTCGTTTCCATGGATTCCTGTCTTTTTTTTTCTTACGAATAAATTAGATTTTTTAGTGTTATATCTAATGAAAAGTTTTATAATTTAATAATTTATTTATAGATCAAATATAAAAACAAATTGTTGTAAAATTAAGTTTACAACGTTTTACATTAAACCATTTCTTATATCTTTTAACAATATGTTTATAGGTAATAAGATCATTTTCAAAAAAGACATTTTTGTACTTTTCTTTAAAAAGAAAATCTTTCGAAGACAAGTTGAGTAAATAATAAGAAAATAGTGTACTTATTATAGTTTGGTACCTGATCAAAGTAATTAGAAAAAAGCACGAGTGCACGGATCGCTTATGCGGCCGCGTATCGTATGAGTACCATGCCCGTTATCTCACTTGAGTGTACTAATTATTTATATTACCTTTGCGTTGCAGTCTGCTCAAACTTTGGGGCATCTTTTTTTGATGTGAAAAGAAAACTGCATTAGCAGACTACTTTAAAAAAAACTCAAATAATGGACATTCTTAGTTTTATTTTTTTTAAATGTTGAAGGTAAAGCACTTTTTAAACGGTAGTCATTCAGTATAGAAAAGTGTTATTCATTATACCGTCTAAAGAATAGAGAATTAAACTAGAGAAAAAGTGCTTTCATTTGTTTTTTTAGAATTAAAATACATTCAAATATTGAAAGAAATGCACGTTCAACTTTAACAGGTTCTAGTAGAAAGAAAAAAACAGATTGGTCTGAATGTCAATTATATAGAAAATAAAACAAAAATAAATATTGTTCAGTTATACTTAGCATATCTTAGTTCTAATATAATATTTAAAAAATTTATATATATTTATGTAGGTTTGAGCGAAAACAGATTTTTTGAACCTCGGTGCGACATCTCGACTTGTGGTGCCTGTGTATATAAAAATCGATCATTTTATACCCACATAATAAGCATAAATAGTCGACTTTTGCACTCTAGGTTTAAAAAATAGTATACACAACACGGGCGGGGGCCTTATTCTGAAAGTCGTATCGCGCGCTATTTTCATATATATATCAAAAATCTTATATATCTCGCGTTAAAAGTTACAGAATAACCCCCGGGAAGGTAATTCGACCTGTCGCTATTGTCACTCATATGGAGAGAGACAATTTTGACTCGGGCAAAAAACATCTACTTTATGGCTTGTGCTCTTGTTGCTTTTATATATATATATATATAATATTCGGTCATGCTGCATGATACATATACAATATATGTCCATCTTTGATCTCAGACAAGCATACCATGGTATATATGAGCAATTTTACAGAAAACATCAAACAGCTAGATAAAAAAATTTTTTTGTGGGGCACATCTACTAGGCCAGATTTTGTTTTGGTTCTCTAGATCATCCTGAATATAGACAAAAAACGTATGAGGTTGCAAGCTTTTTTGTCAACACTAACTTGTTTTTCTCAAATTCTCGAATAATCGAATCCATCTCGAATCTCGATAGAAATGATCGCCTTTCAAGCAGAAAACGTCTCCAGGGGGAATAAGAGAGAGAGAGAGAGAGAGAGGGAGAGAATACGAGGTTTAATTTTCTAATTATCAGATGAAAAAGTATGGATTCCTTCCAAAAATTATACATAAGTTCAAAGATAAGTGTAAAATATTACACCAGTTTTTGAAAATAAATTGAAAAATGGCAAAACCGGCTTCTTTGGATTTTTACAGTAGTATTTTGTGTATTTTACCACCTTTGAACAGATGTAAAAATGAAAGCCCGTATTCTCTATTTTTATTTTTATTTTTTTTAACTTATGTGAGTCTTTCTGACAAAATGATTTATGCCTGAAAGTCATTTTTAAACATTTTTTCCAATAAAAGTTATTGTCCTCAAAAAAGCTTGCCACTCAATTAATCATAGTCCTAATTTTTCGTACATTTAAAATGGTTCAAAGAGCTAAAAAAATCTGGTTCGGTGGATGTACCTATATTAAAAAAGATTTTTATCTTTTTGTACCCACAGTTGTTTCATGTTTTACGTAGAATTGCTCATATATGATTCACGTAGCACTAAATCTAAAACTATCATAACTTTGTTGAGAATTACTATTTATCATTTCGACAAAAATCAATTATTTTTTTCTACTTTTATTTTCTACTTATATGATTATCGCTTTAAAAAGAGGTTTTTACATTATTTTCTTAAAATTATAGACTAAAAACGTCCATAACGCGAGTTTTTCAAATCACTAGGACCCAGTACCTATTGTGACTTTATTCAAACTTTCACATAAAAAATCATATCACTAAGTTTGAGCAGGATTTCTGACTTGAAGGTAGTGTACGCCTCTCGTTAGTCTGAGAAATTTGACTATTTGCCTGTTTGTAGCGTTGGAAGTGCCCGACGCGATCCCTATCTTACCGACACCTAAACTTTATTTATTTTTTTTTTATTGTATTTAAATAAAGTTTTAGAAAAACGTTGATTCGCGCCCTCCGAAATGCTAGAAGGTATACTCTATAAAATCTTTAAATGATTCCATCCATTAGATTTTTTCAAAAACGGTTCTGAAATATTTGAGGCCTTATTCTGATCAATTACTAATTTCAAAAACGTTTTGTGACAAATCTAATGGTTGGAATTATTCCGATGGCGTGAATGAACGCTATTTTCCAAAATTTTTATTTATTGCTATAAAAAAATATAAAATTTAGCTGCCGGTAAAGTAGGGATGAGCGTTTGGGTTGAACATCGCCTATTATGCAATAGTGTGAGACGAAATTTAATTCGTATACTACGTACATAAAATAAATCATTACACACACTGCTAATAAAAATAAGCGAAAAAACACTTGCACACTAAAATAGGCACGAGAAAGTGAATGTCACATACTGCCTAAGAGAGTCGAACTCCGCTCAAATTTTGTCATATGTTTTAGGATTCCAAAAAGTAGAGAAAGCCATAGTCGCCCGGTCTAACGTTTTGTAAAAGTCGAGTTATGGACAATTCCAGTAATTGTTTTAAAAAATTTTAAAATTAGCCTATATTCGAAACGTTTGGTTAATCATTTAGTTTAGAAAGATCTCAAGTGACTTTTTACGAAATGAAGCTACTAAAAAACAGCTTTACTTTGCTTTTTTCAGAATGTAAAAATTGAATTTCGTCCAAAGTGATGTCAATTTAAAATTGAGCAATGAAAATTCCTCGAAATATAGAAATAGATCCAACAGCTTTTTCCGGTTTATCGACGCATTTTCGACGTCCAACTTTCAATTGCCAGAAATGGACACAATTAAAACTTGTACTTTATGAAAAAAATAAATGGAAAAAGATGTTACCAGGGAAATTTTCTAAACTAAATAATTAACGTTTCATGTAGAGACTATTTTTAAAGGAGTTTTTCAAAAAATTTGTTCATAATTCAACTTTTTCAAAGCGTTAGACTGCGCAACTGAAGCTTCTCTATTTTTTGACAACCAAAAACATATCGCAAAGTTTAATTGGAATCCGTCATTTGGAGATCGTGGCCTATTCTAGTGAGTTGAAAAAATAATATTATTATTTTTAGTATGTTCTCGTGTATAATTCATGTTACAATAAAGTTTAAATATAATTATGATCCTAATATTATACATAACACATGCACAACGCTAAAATATATGTACATAAAATTCAAAGTTGGAGAACGTACACTGTAAATATCACGAAATACTAACCCGTAGTTAACTTAAATATTCATTTATTTTTAGTAAACTAACGTGATGTAGAAACCAGAAATTGCGCAATGTTTACAGATATTGAAACATTTGTATTCAGAATAATGATGTACTGTTTAGATTAGTAATCTATTATTAAAAAACTTTGAGTTTTATTTATGGCTTTTTGCACGCGCATAAACATAAAGTTATGACATTTTCTATGGGTATTTTCTGAAAATGATCCAAAACCTACAGCTTTTCGATGGCTGAGCGGAAGAAGAACGTATCTCGGCGCGCGGATGAAGAATGACATATCTCGGCGCTCTTACGGTTAGTATACAGCGAAATACGTCGTTCTTCATCCGCGCGCCGAGATACATTCTTCTTCCGCTCAGCCGTCGTTTTCTTTTCAACATTTCTCTTTCTCTCTCTCTCTCTCTCTCTCTCTCTCTCTCTCTCTCTCTCTCTCTCTCTCTCTCTCTTCTATATTTACCTATATTCTCTCTTTTGAATACATGAAAATGCACTTATTTTGTTAATATTCACTGATTTGGAAAGTAAAAAGTCGTCTACTACGAACAAAATGAATATTCACTTATTCGACAAGTGAAATAAACTATTCAAATTATACAATGAGTGTAGAATTTTTATTTGATGAGTAAAAACTCTTTCATTTACTAAATAACTGTTACCTCTTGCAGTTATATAATATACATTATTTTATCTGTAAAGTAAAATTGTACTTATTCAATAAGTAGAAACTTAATATACTAGTAAAATCCAAACGCGCTGCACATGTACTATTTTGTTTCTGCGAGGTTGTGAATATATAATTTTTCATTATGACTTGATTTTAATTAGTTTTAATGATAGGATAATCAGAATATTTTTCAAAGTCTAAAAAATGAATTTTTTTATTCGAATTTCATTTAATTATTTGGTTTTAAATAGTTAAAAATAAAAATTTAATTTAAAAAATTCAAACGCAGCGGAAGTAGCGAATTTTTATTACATTTACTAAGTTTATTTTTTTTATAATCTCTATTGATATCAGTAAAAACTTCACTTATTCATAAATGAGAATTTCAATAACTTACAGAAAAAGTTAAAATCTTACTTATTTGAAAGAGAACAATTACTTACTGAACTTATCAATGAGTGACAAAAGTGGAAAATATGTGATATTTTCACTTATTTGAATTTAGAGTCTCTCGCTCTCGCTCTCTCTCTCTCTCTCTCTCATACATTATCTCAGCATTATCTCAGCTGTGAATTTAAACTATATTCAGCAACATTTGTTTTGCTTCTATTCTGTGCAGGTGGTTCACTGCCTACCAGTACGAATCCCCCGGAACATACGACGCCGGTGCAGCTGCCGCCGCTGCAGGCCCGAGCGAAGGTCTACCCATCGACATTGCAGTGGAGTCAGGAGGGCACGAGTAACGGAAACGGCGAAAACGCGAGTATCGTCATCGTTGACGAGGCAGCATCGCTGATCGCCGCGGCCTCGAGTCCCGTCTCACCGCCCTTTGTCCGCGCACCCGTCGAGGATCGCTCCAAGTACGAGAAGCTCGCCTTCAACGCCGACGAGGTGTCCAGCGATAGCGACAAGGACAAGATGCCCCAACGCGGCGAGGAGCGCGTGAAAAAGAAACGACGACGGGTAAAGGGCGTGCTGAACCGCGCCCGGAAAAAGGCCGTCGAGCAGCAACATCCGCAGCTGCCGCAGGAGGTGAGCAACGGGCTGGGATCGGCTGTGAAGGCCTACGAGTCGGACGACTCGATCGGCTCGGCGAGCGACCTGAAGGCTATGAACGACGAGGACGGCCAGGGCGAGCGCGACTACGAGGACGACGGGGACTACGACGACGAACTCGACGACGACGAGCGCGACAAGATCGACGAGACCATCTCCGAGAGCGTGCGCACCTGTGGCAGCTCGGCCTACCATGCTGAGTGCGAGTCCGTGGCGACGCACGAGGAGCCCGAGCACCGGCGCATGCGCCGCCTTCGCCGGCACCAGCAGCAGCAGAGCCAGCTGCAGCAGGGCCAGCTGCAGGCGGCGAGGATCGAGGCGGACCCCGTCGTGGGCCACCAGTACGGCGAGCAGCCCCTGCTCCTGGATGACGAGCTGGACCCGGAGTCGAAGCCGGAGCAGACCCAGGGCGACCCCTTCGTTAAGCACCAGTACAAGCTGAAGCCGCTGATGCTGAACGACGACAGCTCGTCCGACGAGCCGGAGAAGCCGGAGGGCCAGCGCGTCTTGAAAAACGGCCTCTGGAAGCTGGAGGAGGACGTCTTTGCGATGGCCCCCTTCCCTCGGCCCAACAGCTCGCGCAAGAGCAGCGGGGCGGGCAGCAGGGAGGAGAGGAAGCGCTCCAGCAGGACCGACAGCCCGGCCTCCGCCTCGAACAGCGCCCCGAAGGCGACGCCGGCCTCCCTCGTGAGCTCGCCCATCATCTCGGGTACACTGGTCGACATAGGTGACGACGCCGAGATCTACGAGCAGCCCGCAGTGCAGCCGCCGATGTACCACTTCGCGGCGGCGCCCGTCGACAAGATGGACTACGTCGGCGCGCTGCCGGTGAAGGCGGGCTTCCGGACGGACGAGTGCAAGGCCAAGGACCTCTTCGGCTCCTCGCCGTTTGACTCCAGCTTCAACAACCCCTTCGACAGCATGTCCAGCTACGCGGCTCCGGAGCTGAGCGCACAGACGACGCCCGCCACGCTCACGTCGGCGGACCGCTCGACCGTCTACGGCGGCCAGACGTCCTACTTCCCGGCGATGTCACCGACCGTCGCTTCCGCCTCGAAATTCGGCCTCGTCACTGTCAGCTCAGGAGTGTCTTGCGCGAGCATGCCGCCGCCAGTTGCCATGCGAGATGAGGAGCCGAAAGACCTCTTCGGCTCGATACCGTTCGACGAGATAACCTCGCTGGCCCCAATCTCTGGGAATCAGCTGCAGCAAAGGCCGACGTCCCTACCCCTGACGCAGTCGCCAACCTTCGTTGACAAGGCCCTGGGAACGATCCTGTCAAGTAGCGCTCAGTCTGCCCACTCTGGCCAGATGCCACCCATGTGCAACCCAAATTACGGCATGTCAACAGCCTTGATAACCATTCAGAATACCGTTTCACGGTTGGAAACGATGTCCCCTGAGGTAGATCTAGGAATCACATCGCCCACGTCGCCCGAGCCCTTGGTAGTGCAGGACTCTCCGAAATACAAAAAGCACCATCACCATGAACGAGTTTCTAAACATCAAGATAAGTCCAAGTATCACTTAATCAATGAAAACCGTAGTGATAGCATCAATGTATTGCCCTCGAAAATATCCTTATCGTCTCATAAGAGTAGCAAGAGCTCTGCAAAGAAAGCAACCAAAGGTAGCAAGAAGTCAACCGCAGTTACTGCTGGTTTTAGTAATATGAGTTTTGAGGATTTTCCAAGTGATGAAAATAATGAAGATGGTATGAGACATGCAGGTACAAGAGCCGCATACGAAGTTATTAGAGAGCCCGAGAAAAGATTCGGATCTTTAAAAAGAAGAAGTAATCCTTTTACTTGATGAAGTACGTGCGTCGTCAAAATGCAGCTATCTGTTCTATCTTGCAACGCTTTGTATAATGCTTTTTAAAAAATTATAGATGCTTAAAGTCAACGAAGAAAATTTGAAAAAATTTCATTGTAAATAGAGACTTGTGCAAAATGAGTATTTAATTTATTACTTGAATATATAATTTAATAATTTTAAAAAGATTATTTTTGTTTTCGAGTCGTATTTAAAAAAAATATCTCGATGCATTAAACAAAGCGTTCCAACTTCACTTCATGAACTTATTATTTAGATAATCATACCGGTTATAGAGCTATCAGAAATTTCCTTGTCTAATACGTTTCGTATTGACATTGATTTGTGACTTTAATTTTTATTTTTATTTTAAATCTGAATGAGACATTGTAAGTATATAAGTTACATAACTAATATCGAAACCGAGCGTCGTTCATTATTCATTACAAGTATTCATTTGAAAAAAAAATATTTAAAGAAAAAAGTACGGCAATAAGTTCAGTTTTCCAACCATCTAAAATACTAAGGGACACATTGTAGGCTTAAAAACAAAAATAATATTTCAAACGATTGTATTGAAAAAGTTCCATAAAATTTTCAAAATAATTATTTATTTTCACTGTATTGAAGTATTTCGAGATTTATGTTACAGTATTTGAAAAAAAAATGTCCATTCAATATTTAATACTAAATTCGTTACTAGACAATTTTGCTAATAGAATAGCACTTGAGTTTTTGCAGCAGTAAAAATACCAAAAGTATTGACTTGACCGTTTCCCATAGTAAGCATTTAGTCACTCCTTAACAAGTTTTGTATGGTAGTAAATATATAGGTTGTTTTGTGTAACTTAGGCAGCTCGATACCAAAAACAAAAGAGGGAAATAAAAAAAAATTAGGAACCTTCCATGTCCAATGCTATACTTACTCGATAAACATAAGCATGCGCATCTATTTTTGCAGCTATCTATTTTCGCAGCCTTTTATATATTACAATAATATAAAGCTAATCGGCCAACTTTAATTAGTCGTATATCTTTATTTAAAATAAATAACGAAATTAAGACTTTTCTATACTCTATGAGATAAATACTCAAATACATATGAGTCTTGTAAGGAAAAGAAACAAAAAAATTAAAGAAACGTTCAGATCTTTTGTGAAAATGATTTTTATACTTCGTAACAAGGGGAATAAAAAATCAACATACGTAGAATTTTTAGACAATAAAATGACATCTTTAGAGAGACAAAAAATGGTTGTATAGCTTAAGACACCGCTTGTCTAAAAATCGCCTTATCACAAAAGACTGAAACACTAACACTAACAATCCTTGCTTACTATAATTAAAAAATGTTCTCCTTGACTCTGTAAAGATGAAAAACTTGCACTATTGTTCCAATTAAATTTATTTCTTTTAAAATTATTTTTAAATATGAACTTCTTTTGTCATTTCAACTGCATTATTTATTTTTAAAAATAGTGCAACGAAAAAAAGAAAAAAATCGAATAGAAATTTCGTGAATCTTTTCTAATAAAGCTTGTTTCAAAAATACATGTTTAAATATGCCAGAAATATTTTTTGTTAACTTTTATCCATTTGATGTATTATCAATATTATTTAAAGGTTACTTCTTTCAAAATGATATTACTTTCTCAATTTTCATAAATAACAAATAATATTTATGTGTCATTTATTAAATTATCATTTCACAAAATGAAATTGCAATTAATACCAGTACATTGTACTTTCAAACAAATATTTATTTTCGTCGTTATATAAAACTACTGGAATATGTATTGTGATACTGCAATGCGTAGATAGTGCACAGTAAATATTTTTTCGCTACATTAACTAAATTATTCATTCTATTTTGAAATAAATTACATATTGGTTAAAATATAAATCAGCATTAATTTTTATCATAAATTTTTACTGTGAACATACATGTTTTTTCTATCGATTACTACAAACGGGTGCTAAGCTTTTTTTCTTCTACAAGGCTATTATAATCACGATCGTATATTAAACAAGTAAAATTAAAATTGTTCATAACAACAGCTTTATTCATCAGCTATCTTCGAAAAAATCTTGTACGTTGATCGTATAAGCTATTAAGTAATGCGTACTCTTTTATAATGCAAACTGTCGGAACAACATGAAGTGCCGTTTAAATTAAATCTATGTAGGTATGCGTTGCGAATGAGACTGTTTTTCGATTGTTTACACTGTAAAGGAGTTTATTTATGCGCATTATATATTTCGTCGGTTGCGTATGTTTAGTGTACTTTTACTTTATTTTTAGATTTTTAAGAGCTAAATAGCTTTGAAGTGAAAATATGAATAACTACATGCTTCTTTTTTACAAGTTTAATAGATTGTTTCAAGTCTTAGTAATTTATTTAATTTGTATTGATAAACTTGAATTGTAAGTGTGTGAAAGTGAGACAATATTGTAAGTAAATCTTATAAAAATGCGGAATATATTATATATTACATAAATTTATGTAAAGTGATCATAGATGGTAGGCGTATATAAAATTTTTGAAATTAGGTGCCTTCCTTGATTATATGTGTAACTTTAACTTGTGTACCCTATTTCTTTTGGCGAGAATAACTTTATGTATAGGATTCGGTATTCGAGTCAGAAAAAATATATTTTTTTTCAAGTTTATTTGCAATTATACTGTATCAAACTTGATAAAAAAATTCAATCTATTTAGATTCTTGTGCCAAATTTATCTTATTTTAATATACGTTTTCTAACTTGTTAAAATAACATGGTGACAACTGAAAAATTTAGATAGTATTTTCTTCAAAGTATTTATTTTTGCAAATTAACTGCTATCCAATGTCAGAAGTAAAGAAATATTTTAAATATAATTTACATAGTAAAAAATTTAATCAAAACTTTTCAGTAAAGAACATTATTTAACGCTGAAGCTTCTTGCATAAAAATAAAGAAAAAATAATTGAATAGTATGGTATAATAATATATTTATCATATCATAATTTTCTATATTCTCCACATCTTCAAATTGAGTTAGATAAATGTGAAGTCTCACTTTAAACCAGACAATTATTTTCTAAATTATAATTTTCTAAACTATGATATATTCTTCTGATATTTACTACAACTTATTTATTGGTTTCATTTCTGGTAATTATTCTAATTTTCTTTCTTAATTATATATAACATTTATTAAAGAGAATTATACTTATCCGCAGAATTATGATATTACCGAATTCTGTACGTGAAAAAACGTACACAATAGATTATGTCAATTGTAAGTACATACCTCTGCGTGGTATTGTTGAAAACTATATACTATTTACACAAACAGTATAAATTTAGTTCCTGTAATGATAAATCAAGGAACCACTGTTTAAAAAATCTTCTAAAACTTTGTAAAAAAAAGCTTTTTAGTTTTTTGTATTTATTTTATATCCACATAGGCCTTGTGACCAATTTTTCTAGAATTTTTTTCGTCTGGAGAGTGCATATTTTTTGTTATCAAATTGTGCAATCTCGATTTTTTATAAAGTTTTGGAGAAAACTAGAAAGTTGCCAAAGATTGTTTTACAATTGTAAATGAAATAAAGATATTGAGAATTTTATGTCCAAAACTTCATATAAAATCGATATTGAAGTTGAAAAATTTTTACTGGAACAATAAGAAATTAGTTTTTTGGATGGCTAAGACATTCCTTAATACTATATATCATGTATTATTTATCGTTACGATATTTATCAATAGAATTATTCATTTTGTTTTGTATTTCTACTGAATTTATGACTATCCTTTTGAAATAAGTTTCGTTTGTATTATATCAATTTCTCCGCTACTTTGTATTTCCATTCACAGGATAATTCAATAAAAAGGAATGAGTTATTTAGTGACTGAAGCATTCCGTTAAATTATCCTTATTTATGTAGTTCAACGTTGAATATAAAATTATGTATTATTTTTTAAATTCCTTTAAAGCGTAGCACTGCACGTAAAAATTTTATCAAAGGGCGCGGCAGCGCGTTCATTCATTTCAACAAATAAGTGCGTAATTTACAAAAGGATAAAATGCTATAAATCAATGAAATACTTTTACATATTGAATTCAGCAAATCAGTTATTTAAGTTATGAATTTTGTATACTTTTAGTTTATATCATCCTGTATTTCAGGTTTTTATATACATATAACTATAATTTAAACTTTTTATAGCTTTAATGTCTACGCATTTTAGCAAAAAGAGTTGCATTTACCAGATTTGATATAAGAAAAAGGCTTATTGAATTTTCTACGTGCGCTGTATAGATGCTTTTCATTGGCTCTATTATCTAATGTATATATAAAGAAAAGGCAGCAAATGAAATATTCTTATGTACATTAAAAGGAGTTGGACACGCTCTATTTCCTTGTTGGAGGTCTCGCGTGTGTATAATAAGAAAAATAGAGTATTGATAGAGCTCGAGCGTTTTTTTCCTTTTGGGTTCGCAGCTGGGTGTGTATGTACCCTATCCCTCGAGCGTTAATAACTTACAACAATGTATATATTTATTATTCACAAGGTACTGTAAAGTGATAGAAATTACGATCGCATTATTAATTACAATCACTTTACATATACTATAATATAAAGAGAAAAATTTATATACATATATTTATGACTCGAGAAGAGAAGAAAGGTAAAATATTGTCGTGTAGACATGCAAGATATAAAAATAAAGATAATAAAAGAGTTGAATGTATAGATCCATATGAGCGTGAAAGTTGATTTTTCGCGAAATTATTTTATGCAGCTGCTTTAAAAATGAAAGAATAAAAATTATAACAAAGATATTTTTCATGATCGATTATAGAGGTGATACAAATTGTCGGCATGTATGTGTATATAAAATCGACCTTATTGTATATTCTATGTATAAAGTACAAAGCGCTGAGAAATAAACTGTATAATAATATAAAAATTTTATAATTTTTTACATCCATTCTCTCCTGGTTATTATATTTTAATTTTAAAATATTAATACAATTTATAATTTTAATATTTTTCGAAACTAAAATATAAATATAACACGAAATTCATTTAACACACTAGGTCTTGAATTGAGAATATTTATCATGCACTTGTCATTCACCTTTTCGCAATATTTCATGCGAATTATTTACATTGTAAATAATCGATACACTTGATAAGAGTGGAAACTGCACATGATAAAAACTTAATGTAACTGTAAAAAATATTCACTTTGTTATATTTATCTAATCATCTATAAATTACATAAATGCACTTTCAATAAATAACATTTTTTATACACGTACAGATTTGAAAAATTACGCAAGTTAAGAGAATCTAGTCTTTTAAAATATTGATTTAGCAATACATTTACAATACATTTATAATAGTAATCGTCTTAATAAGCGAACTATTTTGGTGGTCGTCAGTCATTCAAGTAGTCAGCCACAGCAACACATTTTTTCATCCAAATTTTTTAGTCTTTGTCTTTCCATGAGGATGTTAATCACAAAAATCGCCACCCAAGAGAAAAAGTTTAGCCAGGAAGAGAATATCGCGATCTGGAGAGCTAAACCCGTATTGATTGCATCACCTCGTCGCCAATTATTGGCGTCCGGTTGAATGTAATCCATAAAATCTAAAACAGCGCCGCACGTCAGTCTATTGAAAATCGCCTGTCGAAAAAATAAATAAATATATAAGTTAGTAATCGGCTCTTAAATACTTAGATGAAGATGAGTAATACTTTCCCAGACACAAATAACTTTTGCGTAAAACTGTTAATAAAAGCAAATAAATGCTAATAACAAATAATAACAGGACAATTTGGGACGCTTAGAACAGTTAGAAAGTGTTATGAATTCCTATTAAGGTGGCTCCGTCCTGCTTTTCGGACCAATATATACAAATTTTTTACGATGCTTGTTTCACATGTTAATTTGAGAAACAATATAGCATAAAAAAGGGTTCTTAACGTGACGAAAAAAAATTTTTTCAAAGAAATTTGAATGTTTATAAAGAAGATATTGCTAATTGAAAAAAAAATCAACAAAACCGATAAACCTTTTTCACTTTTCATCCGATTTTAATTGACAAGGTCTCATTTTGTTCCTTGTACAATTTCAGATGGTGGCACCAGTACAAAAATTAAAAAATTTTCAAAACCTGCAAAGATATATCCACTTGTTTATAGGTTCGTGTATGCTTTTTAGAGAGTTGAGTTAAACAAATAGTTGTATCTTTGCAGGTTTGAAAATTTTTTAATTTTTGTACTGGTAACACCACCTAAAATTGCACAAGGAACAAAATGAGACCCTGCAAATTGAAATCGGATGAAAAATGAAAAAGATTTATCAGTTTTATTGATTTTTTTTCAATTAGCGATATCTTCTTTATAAATATTCAAATTTCTTTGAAAAAATTTTTTTTTCGTTACTTCAAGAACCCTTCTTTCATGCTATATTGTTTCTCCTATTATAACATGTGGAATAAGCATCGTAAAAGATTTTTATATATCGGTCCGAAAAGCACGACGGAGCCATCTATAATAGTTATAAGTATTTAATTGCATTTATTTGCTTTTTCTGATAGTTCCATGTAAGAAATGGTTTTAGGATACGAAAAAGCAAATAACTGTTAATAACTGTTATCAAGTATTACGTATTGTAAATAATCAAGTTTGACTGTTATTAATTGTTATTAATAATTACTATTATTTATTTGAATTTATTAATACTCTTTAGAAAGTATTATTTTTTAATACACATAACTACCCATAATTATTGTTAGTGTCTGTTATTAATTTCAAGTAACAATTTTATTTAAATAGTATTTGTCGGTAGTTAAGCATCAATTATTATCATAAAATTATCGTTATAATCGAAATAAAGTTCTAAATTATTCAACAATGTAACTGTTAAATAGCTGTTATTAGCATTTTTTATTATGACTTTTATTTGATGAATAAAAAAAGCAAATAAATGCCAATAATAGCAAATAGCTGCAAATAAAAATTATATTTAGGTATTAACAGTTGTGTGCATAATTTATTTCCGCCTGTGTTGTATAAATAAATTAAAAAAATTTTTGTAATTAATTTTTTGTTTAGAAATATTTTATTGAAAGAAACTAGGGCGGCCACGACCCTTTGCTTACCCTGCTTTGCTCACCGTGCCAATTACCCACCCCATTATCTAGGCAAAAACTTCGTTTTTACATATCGATGCCCCGTACGAAGAAAAGCATAGCTCAGGTCGATACGAAAACTAGCCCAACTCAAGGCTTTTTACGAAAAAAAGCACAACTCGCTGCGCTCGGACGAAAAAAAGCACGTCTCGCCATTTACGGTCGGATGAAAAAAAGCGCTATAGCAGATGGCTTTCTCAAAGGAAATTCGTGCTTATATATAATCTTATTTTATTCGTTATTGCATCTTTAATAAAAGGGCGATCGAATGAAGCTTTTGAAATATACCTAGGTTTAGATTTTCTTACAGCACACTGTATAAGAATTCTAAGTAATGACTTTAAAACTACATCGAATCTTTAATAAGGTCTTCAACGAACCATACCACATATAAATCGAAAGAAAATTACTTGAAATTTTCAAGGTTATTAAGCTTAAATATTAAAAAATTATCCTAAAATTAAAATAACCAAACAGTTCAATTTTTATTAACGTTAAGTACTTATAATATGTCCCACAGCGTCTGTTAAAAAAAAAATAAAAAAAAAAAAAAAAAAAAACTAAAAAAATGTATGAATAAAGGGATCTTAGTTTTATTTTTTAATTATTATGGTTAAATCATAAAAATTTCCAAAAGTGCTTATCATAAGTAATCGAAAAACTGATGAATAGATATATCAAATTAATAACTGAAATTATTTTTTAATCGCTGTAAAAACACGCCATTAATTCCATTAGTATTTTATGGGAAATACAATACTTGATATGAAACGCCTCATTTTCTACGTATATACAATATTAACTGCAGAAATTCTTCTTTGAAAAATTATTAAATCAATCATCTAACTTTTAATTTAAAAAAATATCATGTATTTTAAAAAGTTATAATAGTCCTTCTTTTCCACTAAAAAAAACCTAGCGATTTAGGTCTTGAACAAATTGAGTTTCCACTCGTTTCGAGGGAAAAAAATGACGACACCTTTCTTTATTCTTGGAACGAAATTTTCTTAATTTTCCTTAATAAAAACAGTGTGAGTATACCTAGTAAAATGCAATGCTAACATAGCAACACCCGAGGCAACACCCAATTAATTATATTAAGAACGCCCACCGACTAAAAATGTCTTTTTTCATGAAAATTTGCATAATAACTTTATCAGTTCTAATAAATAATATATGATTTATATAAATACTAAGATCATAGAGATTATAGAAATTATATTATACTATTATTATAGGTTTGATAGAAACGAATTTAGAAAATAAAATTTGGAGTATCGCAAGCATAAATATTGTTTATTAAGGATCAGGCTTTCGCGGTACGTCCCTTATAGACAATAAGCGCACTTTTCATTTATTCATGAGGTATGTTGTGCTAAAGAAGCTGCATAGATGAACTTAAACGAAATACAGATTATTCATTTAAAATGTACAATTTTATTTGGTCTTATTATAAACAATTAGCTCTAACTTGGCGTATAATAAAGTTTTTAATAATATTGATCGTTGAAGTTATAGGTAAACGTTTGAGGAACAAAATGATACCTTGAGTACGAAAATCGATTAAAAAATAAAAGATTGGTAAGAAATTATCTGATATTTTCTTTAGTGAACAATATTCACGCTTGCGTAAATAATTTTTTTTTTCTGTTATCTGTGCCCGACTATCTGTAATCATCTCGTTAGGTCTAATCAAACTTTTTAACAGTTAAAAATAATTTGTGCATAACTGTGTTGAAATGTGTCAAACTGAGCCAAACCTGCACAAAATGTCCGAATTTTACCTATTTTGGCACGGTTAGACACAGTTTGCCACAGTAGGACCCACTAATTTAGCACAGTGTTATGCACAGTTTAGTACACACATTTTTCCACATGGAAAGTAAAACATTACGTACATTTGTTTATAAATGCAGCGTGTTATTTGGTATGTATGATTTTAAACAATAGTAATACATGTCACGCTTCAGTCTTTAATCATTTCTGAATGATTTTCCCATAACCCCTCTACCTGCAATTAGGTAAGGAAGGCAATGTAAGCCCTACTACATTAAAATCGGATCAAAACTAAAAATTTTCATAAAAACTTAATGTCCCCGCTACTCGAAAATTCCGTAAAATCGAAAAAAATTCAACTTACTTCACTATAAATTTGTGCATGTTTTTCATGACTTTTATATTTAAAAATAAATCCAGCATACTATTTTTATTTGAAAATGAATTCAACGCTGCTTTTTAGACTCAAAAACCCCGAAAATCAATACACGAGTCACAAAAAATATAGTGTGCACCTGGGGGCCTTTTGACCTCGTGTGTTTCATGCAGTACTCGTCTTCGGTTCGCAAAACGTTTTTGCCTTTAGCTCATGCTAGATCACCTACGCCTCGTACTGTAAAGTCCACACTCGGTCCAAAAAGGCCGACTTTGCACCCTAGGACTACACAATATACTATATTATAGCACTACGTGACGTAAATCCAGCGGATTTATCTGAACCTGCTATAAAATATCGTACGACACTAGTGCCTTCAGTGTCCCACTGAACGCTGCGCTCGGGCGCTAATTTAACGTCGTACCATAATGGCCGGCCACTTATGACACTATAATATAGTAACATAATATACTATTTTAGCCCGTGAGCACCCTTAAACATATAGTTATACTTACTTCAGACTCTTGACCTGTCGATCCGAGTAATCGAACCAAAGTCCTCCGATATTGCTCACAAGTCTTGTAAAAACCGTCAGACAGGACAACGGAGTGAGCAAGAGAAAGACAGCAGATTAGTACAGCTAGAAAAGCAGCCGGCATCCATAGCTTACAAGGTGTTCTTTCTTTTGGTTGAACCACGACAACTCGACCTTCCAAACTAATACTGGAACAATATTTAGGTATTATTAAAACAAAATAATTAGTATTTCGTAACGTCATTAAATTATTCAATTTAAAATACATCAGCGATATAAATACACAATATATATGGTATTTTTATTAAATTTGAGTTATAAGTTAATATTAAAATCGAGAATTTATGGTTTAATTTCTGATAACATCTATATCTAAATATATAAGTTTCAATGATAGCTGAATATAAAAGTGAGAATACATTGCATTCCAAAGTTTAGTTTTCCAAGTTTTAAGACAGAATATTTTTCGGATGTAATTTAATTGCTATAAAGACAATAATACCTTTCAGTATATATACGATATATAAGTTTAATTTATATCTTTTCGAACAAATTTTAACTTATAGGTTAGGCACAGAACGTTTTCATTCATATTATTATTACTCTAGTGTGATTTTACATGTTCATAAAGTCAATATAGCTCTCCTTGAGCTCCTCAATTTTTGTTTTCTTTGTAGAAGATATACAACGCTCCTCCGACAGGTCTTTCTAAAAGAAACATACATAGTAAATTGTCCACTTAACGTGACTAAAGTACCTCGAGTTACCTTATATAAAATAATAACATCGATAAATCAGTGAATCTCGTTAAGTGGCTAAATAAAAAGAAATACTTCAAATTACATGAAATTAAAGAGTGCTTTCCTCTAAGGTTTACAATATTCTACATTTTTATAGAGTGGTAGAAAAATCCTACGGAATTTACTCGGTTGGTAACAGTGTTCAACTAGGGTGGCACTCCGTTAAAAGATACATTTAATTCAAATTTTCTACAACTGTTATTATCGTTTACTTTAAATTAATTTTTTTGTATACTTTTGCGGTATTTTTGTCAATTTGCGCTACCGGTCCTTAGACTTTTAATAAACTATATATCAACAACTTGGAATTGAATAATTTTTCTGCCCTCCGGCCGGAAAGAAACGAAGTTGTCGCTTTCCGGCGCCGTCGAGCAGAAAAATAGTATACTGACCTTGGCCAGTAAAAAAGAAAGCCTCAATTACATGTGATCTGAGACATTTCTTATTTTACTGGCCATGGGTCGTAATATACTATTTTTAATGCGCGACCAGAAATAATTCGACTAGAATGAGATATAAAGTAGAGACAGCATTTTTCGTCTAAAAACTAAAATCCACTATTTTGAATGGTAGGGTTAGTGTACCTATGCCCGTCTATCTAAGACCAATTATACCGGCCACTTTTCTTCAGCGATTAACGATTACAAAATGGATAATTTGAATCTTAAGAGCGCAATAATTTTAAAGTAAATAACTCGTATTGTAGGATACCATATTTATTAATTTAGAAAATGTGTATATTTTTAAGTAATTTTAAAGAAAAGTGGCCAGTAACTGGGGGGTGGCCGGTTATAGATACAACCAGCCTATATTCATTTGTGCGAAAGCCCCATAGAAGCCTGCTATCGGAATTCATTTCCCAAATGCGCATTTTTTCAGTTAAAAATTCACCAACTTGCTGCGGTAAGTCCTGGAAGCGGCCAGGGTCCGTGGATCGCTGAGACTGCGCGGTATGCAGCCTCGGTAGCCATGGTAGAAGGCCAGGCAGAGGCCGAGGAAGATCGCCGGTATGAGACCGAACGAGCCGAAGTGGCAGAGCTTGACGTCACCACCCATGAAGGTGCTGAAAGTGTGCACGCCGTACAGGATGCAGCCGCAGTTGACGTTGATGCAGACGTCGAGGGTCCAGGCCCAGTGCTGCCAAGCGACGACGAGCGCCGTCGTTGAGATCACGGACATGCCGGCCGCCATCGCGTACAGAAAACCGAGGGACCGCTCGGCCTTCATAGCGTCTATCGAGTCCGGCATTTTTTATGGAGACGTGATCGAAGCTTCGCTGGGCTGCCCCGGTTACTTACATCCCGCCGGGCGATTGTGATCGACTGTAAATAATCAATTACTGCTCATTTATACTCGATATAATAATTTAATATACTTATATAACTATAATGGAATACGTCTACATTCAATATTGGGAGGCGGGAAATGAATCCTCTGTTCGAGCTGGCTGGACCAGACATCGGGCCACGCGGAAGAGCCATTATAAAACTGGAAAATGTTAATTTTTAAGGCCGCGAGCGTGCGCCAGCCTCTTCTCCCTTGCGCGCGAAAGAACTCGCAGCCGTGCGCGACTTATAAATAGGCTTTGTTTGAAATTGACGAGCAACCGCTTGAGTATTAGCAGAGGCGTCCGCGACTCCGACTTTCGCGATTTCGCGAGTGCAGGGTAAATATTTTTGTCGCGCGTCCTGCGCGCTGACGCACGCGACTCGTGTTTGATCGACGTTATACTTTCGGAAGATGGATCAAGGCGCTACTGAGGGCGAGCAAGCGGCTGTCGCACGCGCACCGATGCAATCAACGTCGGCGCAGGCCTGCGCCCGTATTTTTCTACAACCAGAGATAATATTTGGCCAACTTTAGTGCAGACAGTCTTCCGGTAGCTGCCTTTCACCTTTTCACCGCTTAGCTATATCGCCGAATATTCACGAATTTTATGCGCATCCCCGACGACATCCCATAAAAATATATGTATAAATAAAAAAATAACTAAAAAGTGATTTTTTATTTTTATTATACGAAATATCAGATTATAGCTTGACTTTTTTACTTATTTTCATAAATTTTATACTCATTTTCTTAAGTTTCACATAATATATAAGCTTAAAGCGCAATTTAATTTCAATGTTACTTTGGAGTTTATTTAATACAAAATAATACTTTGTTTATACAAGATGCTAAAAGAAGAGATTAATTGTTTTGATCTCAAGAAGTAGAAAAAGTTAAAACCAG
>JAPYZO010003041.1:0-13421 GCA_030522905.1 Torymus flavipes
TCGATTATACCGCAAGACAAAACGAGCTTATCGAAAAGCTCTCCTTGCAACCACCGCTGCGCGGCACTTTTACCCGCGGTGACTCAGCAGTATGAAATCATTCCTAATTTCGTAAATTATATAACGTGCATATTTATAACGTTACTTTGTGTAATGAAATTGCACGAACGCAAGCGTGTGCCTTTCTTCGTTATCGTGTAAAAGCGATGGTGGTAAAGCATCGACAATTAATGTAATATACAGTTTGTATATCGTAATATATGTAAATTATTATTAACATAGGAGACACTGAATAATATATTTTTCAAAATTAGTCATAGTCAATTGAACGTGAGAAAATATAGCTTTATTTAACTTTTTTTTATATAATATATACATACATCTGATATCCTTAAATAGTTTTTCGCTCTTACTGTTATCGAATTGCGCAACAATTTACTTTTTCCCCGCAATAACGTAATTTTAAACTAAAGCGTTTTGTTGATGCTCAATTCCCATTCGGCTATCACAGGATTACAGTATCTAATACGAGTAATCAGACTTGATTCCACAAGGGATTACTTTGCTCATAGAAACGCGGTCTCCGCATGAATATGGAGATTGTCATGAAATTGAAAACTTATACACATTTATATAAATCCTTGTTTACTATTCGACGCTTTTGAATGTTAAATTTATTCGTTTTGAGTAAAGAGAACTGATTTTACTTTTATTAAATCATCTGCGATTCAAACAATAGAATTGCACTCGGTAGAGACACGATTGGAACTGCTATTCTGAATATAGTGCCACTTACGTATTCAGAATATATATTATGAAAATCGAATTTAGTATCACTTGCCTTTAAATACGTCTATCTTATCTAAAAGCTTCTTCTTTTTTTTTTTAATAAAATACTGATTTCATAATACTTGCAAGTTTCTTTAAAAGAAATATTAACTACAGCCTACTAACGCTTCGCCTCGTGAACTTTAAAAGCTAATTTTTATAAAAATATAAGAAAGTACGTACGTCTTCGGCGTCCGCGCGAAGCCGCTATTTCATTCTTCTAAGTAAAGAAAACCGCAACTCAAACTCTCCCGAAACTTATAATCGCGCACTTCAATGGAAAAAAATAAGCACTCAAAAACACTTTGTCACTTTGCACGTGAACTGCGACGTCGAAGCTCCCCGGTACACTGTAACACAATAAATGAGAAGATTAATTGTTTAGTCATATAATTTTTATGCAAATGAGCATATCCACTAATCTAAAAGCATATTCTAATTACAGATAGACATCGTGCATTATAATTTTTCTGCGAAATTTATATCGTACGAATTTAATAAAGTATATAGTGCGAGACTAATTTTAGAAAAAATTGCAGTAATTATATACAACTCGTAACGACATAACGTTGCACACTTGAGTAATGAAAAGAATGTACTCTGAAGGTAACATAAAATAGTAAAGCATTAGTTGAAACCTCACTCGTACTTGTATCCATAAGAGATTATAACTACAGTGCTACCCGAAATTGTGCACTTTGGAGATTACCTGTAAAAAAGTAATTCACGTTTTCTCGGTAAAAATAATAAATTCAAAAATAAACCTTTCTAAAAGAGCAAAAAAACTACAAACTAATAATTAATACTAAGCTGAATATTCCATACATGCACTACACTTCGGGCTCCCAAGGATGCCGAAAAAATACACGCATCGCAGCTGTATAATATATGCACACGGCTTTCCGCGTCACCCATGGGGTACCGTGCTTGGCACGCGTTCCCGTTGTTTTACATGGCGGGTATCCCCAGGAGGCCTACACCATGCCCCACGCGTTCTCTCGTCGCGAGAAGACCGCGTGGAGAGAAGTGCGTATATTTTTTTTCATCATCCCCTATATATTATATACTCTTGTTGTTTTTTTCTTCTGAGAAAAAATACAAAGCAATTTGACAGTATCTATATTCTTTTTCATCATCTCGTCAATAACATGAGTTTCATTGTAGCTCGTTTTACAAGGATATACGTTTCTTTTTTATACCTGTTCTTCGCTGTATTATACAGAGCTCGGCCGACTGTCCCGGTACTTACTATATTGTCACACGGGAGAGCCGCCGGCGCGTGTCTCTATAACCTTCTTTTTTTGCGTACTCTTTCGCTCATTGATATAGAGGCGGCGACGGTATACGGCGACGAAGCCGACCGTGAAAAAGACGAGTATATAAGCGATGCATCAATGTTCTCGCGACGTTTTATATACGGAACGAGCGGGAGGGCGCGCCGACGCCCGCCGGCCGCGGCGCGCGAACATTGCCGGAACGAAAAGCTCGAAAAGCTTCAGTTTATACACCGCGCGAATGTCGTATACGATCGGCCCTTTGATGGCTCGCCAGAGAATTGCAAAGTTACCTCAACATTCCAGCTCTCTCGCGCCTACACCAAAGGTACTTTCCCCGCGCTTAATCAAACTTCCGCGAGAGTTAGAAAAAAAGAAAAGCCGCACACGCGGTGAAATGGTGTTCCGAGAACGCAGCTTGCGCGCTCACGGAACGCCACTCCACGCATCTTCAGCCACTATTACAGATGATCATTTCGGCAAAGGTACTGAAAAATTTCGAGCCGTTCGACATCGGCGTATAAGAACGTTCACTGGCTAGCCGCTCGAGCCGGCGGCACAGCATATCACCCCCTCCGCCCGCTATATAAGCTTGCATTCAACAAGTGCCCGCCGGTCGATCGATCCCTGTATTATACTTACTCTCCTCTCGCGGTTTTTCCGGCTCTGCCTCTCGGTCTCTTCCACTCACTCACTCACTCCCTATACACACAAGAAGCTACACATATATACAAGAGCCGGCGAGCCGGGAAAACCCGCGTATTATATAGAAGTTTTCCGTCTTTTCCTCCCTCCCACTCTCCCTCCCTCTCCGCGTCGACGTCGTTGCCGCTACCGCCGCGTATATACCCCTTTTTTTTCGTATTTTCTATAAATACCACTACACACATGTAAACATCATCGTGTTTCACATATATATATATTTTTTTTTGATGACAGCAAGCGATTTTGAATGTATATTTTTATATCACCGGTATATTATCCCTATTATAAGACATAGACAGCAGCAACACTTAATATAAGGTGTGTGCAGTGTCCCCCCGACGATCGTGTATGCAACAACGTCGATCGTCGCGGTCGGAAGATTTTTTTTTTTATATGTAGCATACTTTAAGTTAGAAAGAGAAAAGGGCGGGTTGAGGGCTTGGATATTTACCACCGCGAGTAAATACTTCTCTGAGTCGATTATTGGGTAGTGGTGGTGGTGGTGGTGGTGATGGTGGTTACGGCCGGCGATGGTGGCCGTCGCAGGGGGTGTAAGTTGGTAGCGGGCGGCGAGCCGCGCCGGGCTCTCCTTCGCTCTCTCTCTCTCCTCTCTCGCTCGTGCGCACGTATATAAGTAGTGCACGCCGATGCACGCGAACGCGCCGCTGCTCTTCGCGCGAGATGTATGGACGCCGCGGAGCTTGCTGTTGTTCTCTCTCGCAGTCTCGCTGCTATAGCCGATGCTTCTCTCTCTCTCGCCTCAGGACGATCTTCCCGCCTCTTCTTCTTCTTCTTCTTCTTCTACCTTAACTTCCGGCACCGAGAACAAAACAACAACAACACACAGTTTTTTTTTTCTTTTCCGCACATAATACACTACACTTTTCCCTTTCTTTTTTTTTAATTTATAGGTATACCTTGACAGCTCGGATCTCAATGAGCACAGACAACGAAAGTAAAGTGTGGCGTGTCGCACCGGTGTGGTGTGTCGAGTGCGACTCTACCTCTCTGCGTGTGTGGATTTTCAACGGAGTGGCTGTATGTGTTATATATACGGTGTTGCTCGTGGGTGTATATATATAACAACGTCAGCGCCGCTCTGCACGCTTGTGTGTGCCGTGGCGGCGCGCGAGGCCCGGTCCTTTATATCCCCGGAAATTATTGATCCCCCCCGCGCGCGCACGAGAAAGAGACTGAGCGCTCCCGAGCCGGCGCGCGCACGCGCACTCAGTGTCAACGAGAGTGGGTGGGTGGTGCTGCTGGTGTTTTCGAAGGAAAAGGATTCGGCGACGCGACGCGCAGGTGTACACGAGAGGGGCTGGGAGGGAGAAGAGAGAGAGGATGCAAGGAGAGGGACTATATGTCTGGTGTTGCAGGATATGTATATATAAAGCGGTGCAGCGGCGCACCGGTGCGAGGGTGGAAGATGTCGGTGTGTTCAGGGCCAGTGGGGCAATGTGTGTGTGTGTGGGGGGAGATATGCCGGCGGAGGGGTTTTGTGAGAGGAGATGCAAGGTATGGTTGCGCCTTGTACGAGAATACTCCAGAATTTTGTGTAAAGGGATAGGTATGGATGTATGTAGATAAAGGTGAATAGAAAGCTTTGTTTGATTCTGTTGTGAATAAAATTAGTCTATATGAATAAGGTAAAAATACCTTTTGGAGGATTCGTCCGAGCTTTATAGGGAAAACGAATGTTTGTCATTGATTATTTAAATGAAAAAATAGTTTGATTAACGTGAAGATAGCCAAACATCTACTGTATCAAACTATAAAAACCTTATTACAGTATAGCATTTGCAGTTTATTGAATATAAACAATTTATTAAAAAAAAAATTTACGCTACACAACTCGCCGCTTGCGCACTGCACGTATATATAGCTTTAGATCTCTTGCGCCAACTAATGTGCTCGTGCAGTTGCACGCGAATACACTTTCCATCGTTAACATCATTTATAGTACTTTCCAATTTATCTTCATCCTACTCGCTGTATTTTTTCTTAATCCTATACCCATCTAAAATAAAAACTCAATCATAGTCTCAAAATATATTCTTAAGGACGATATTTCTTTATATGCCCTATAGCTGCGTGAGTAAAAATATCAAATAACGCACTTAATAAGTAGAGATTATAACGAGAGAATATAAGAATGCACTTGTTTTGATAAATAAAAGGTAGGCGGGGTTATTTTCACGCCTGATCCAATCAAGCCGCTCTTCGGTCTCTTTTATTGTTTCAATTTATTTCGTAAGTATAAATAATTTAATGTAATAATCAAGTTTTACTGTATAAATGTAAATAAATTAAACTATGTTATGGCGTATTTGTTTTTATCATAATAGCATTTCAGATTTTTCACTCGATCAATTTCCAACATTACTCAAAAATATTTTTATTAATATTTCATCAGAATAGGCTCCAACATTAATGCTTTTGTGTGTTGTCTGTTTATTAATTTTGTATTTTTCATGAAGAAAAACTAGCTTACATGCCGAAAATTTGAATAAGAATTTTCATAATACGGTGTTTGTGACATCGAAACCGCCGCGCCATCCAAACCGCTTCTCCCTTAATAAATACAATAAGCTAAAGGGAACGGAGCATTCAATGAGATTGTTGACAATTCGAGGCGTCTAAAAAATTCACGAACGTATAAAGGTTTATTTGATGTATATAATAACAGTTTCGACAACATTTCCATCATACACTCGCTGTTACCCGCAGGTTTAGGCATTCAAATCACCTAAAATATTTTTCATTTCGCAAGGGTATAATTTCGTTTGGTCGACGTTAAAAAAAAGATCTTTCGGCCAGATATTAAAATGAATGAAAGCCCTTTATTAAACAACATTCGTCATGAATCTATAAAAAAAAGTATTAAAAATAATGTCACTGCGGTAATTATAGCTTTTTGCCTTGGTATTTTTAGCCGCGCGTCGATGTCTGTCCGTAGCGAGACTGTTACTACTGATATCCGAAAACCAGTAGTACGACGCAGTTGGCTTCTGTGTTTTTTATTCTTTGGCGCGCATTATAAAGTGATAAGTATCTACATTGTGCAGATGTTCACGCGTTGATTCATCATTCATGCTTATTGTTAATTTAACGAATATAAATAAAACTATACAATTACACTTTTATATTTTGCGAATTAAATATTTTATATCCTGTATGCAAAATACAGTAATTCAGAAACAATCAATAGTACGATTCACGTCATTATACAAAAATACAAGAACCTATTAACCTTTAAAAATATCGACAACAATAATGCAACCTTCTCCACCGTTCGATCGAGCTTCTTGGAAAAAAATCTTCTACCCCAATAAAATCTCTGGCGCGCAGTAAGTCTAATTAGATCACCTCGCAGGGACGCAATATACATATACACGCGTGAGCAAATAGTACACCGGATAGAGAAACTCCTCGTATTATATCCGATCGCATGCAACGTACAATATGCCCTGTGTGTAGGAAGAAATCGACAGTCGCTAATGACGAGAGCCGAGGTTCTCGGAAACGTCGAGTTCCGGTATTGTGTATGTGTTTCGTTGGAATATATATAGCTGTTTGCGACAGCTAGCGAATAGGATATTAATTGTACGAATGGATCTATCGTGATTATAGGGGATAAGTTTTCGATTAGTGATAATTGAGGGGTGTTATTGGTGTTGAATTTTTTATCCATGGAATTTTTCGGTTCCTGCCGTAAGTAGGAGAGTTTTGAACGTATCGTTTCACACAATGAAGAGCTTTTTACCGGATGTATATTTGAATTTTATATAGTTAATTAATTAAAAAAATCATGAAAACATCAATTCTAGAGAAAAAGGAGTAACGAAGTCGTTCAGAATTTCCGAATAATTCTATTAAAGTCAGTAATCCATTTCCAACTAATTTCATTTATACCTATACTCATCAACTTAAAACGTTACTTAATACGCCAAAAAAACAACTCTTCACACAAAAGCTCTATCCAATTCAATATACTAAAAAAGCCGTTCTCGAATCGCGCGCAGACAGCTGAAAACTCGACAATTCATATAATAATATATAATATAATAACGTATAATACAGTCCAGTACAGTACACACACACACACAGAGGCCTGACACTTTTGGCTCTCGAAACTTGTGGTGAAAATCGTTTCCCGATATCGCTTGCCTACTCCCGTTCCCACTGTGTCCACATTTTGATTGAACAGACCTTGGCTCCTGTCCCGGTTATATACGGCATTATGTGATGACGGCCATTTTCATAACGCGCGCTGCGCGTGTTTGTCACGTGAATTAGAAATTCCGAATTAGGAGCGAAGTCGAGCGCTCGAAATAACTAACTGCCGGTGCGGTGCGCGAGTTAAGCGTACGTGGAAGTCAGAAATGTGTGTGTACGTCGCATGACGTTTAATTAATGTTTGCCAGAACTGGGTAGTCGAGTGTTTGTATATAATTAGATTGAAAAATAATAGATACGGAGGACGAAGGTATGGAGTTTGATATATTATTAGGGGCTTGTGCTAAGTAGTGTGAAAGAAGTCTAATAAATGGTGTATGACGATAAAGTATTTATATAGGTGAAAGCGGGTAGTTTAATATCTTGCTTCGTTAGTAATAAAACACACGAAAATACGAGCGCTTTATGTATTTGCCTATATGTATAACCGATAACGTAACAGCCGTAACGGGAAATGTTTGAACACTATTAACTGTAATACTATCGACGTTTCCACACAAGTTTATTATTCAAAAACACGAGTGAACAATGACCGATACAGCTACCAATCAAATCGCCCAGCCGAAATCACCAATCGTCCAACTTTTAGTTGGGGTCAGGGAGTAGAAAAGCTCCCTGACCCCCCAGAGACATTTTCTCCCCGCGTTAATCAGAGGTCGGCATCGGACCGCTTCGCGTCCCCGCACCTGCGCTCTTGCCTTTATTTCGCATTATTTGCGTCACACGCGCCGCAGTGTCAACAGGACCTTGACGAAGTTCGCACGCGGCAGCGCGGGGCTAAACTTTTGCACTGAATAAAGTTCGCGAGATGTGGGAAGGGAAACGAATTGTTCGTTTCTGCGGAGATTGATTGATTGATTTTTCGTTAAGGAGGGATTGATATTGATGGGACGGGTTTAGGGTACACGATGGTAGCTAATTTTTCAAATTTATAACGTGCATCTTTTATCCAGTTAACGTTATGGCTAAAAACGAACAATATTGCTTGTGTTTCGTAATTTTTTGCCAATCCGAAATAAATTATATGATATTTACAGTTCATAAAATAAATATGTACTTTTAGATGAATTATAGTATATTTGCCTTATGATTTTTACTAAAAAAGGCTTCCACGTTAGCTAAATGAAATAGGGTTAATGCCGGTCTACCAGGATTGGCTCGATATTCGAAAAATAACATTTGACCGGGCTATCTTCGTGGAATCATACTTAGATGGCAGCACCCGAAAGGAACAGAATGCAAATATTTCAAAGAAATTTTGATGAATTTAAATTAAAAGTTGTTGAACTGAACGATAATTAATGTTCTTTACATATTATTGTCGAGATAATCAACAGATATTTGATTATTTTCGGTAAATCATCAAAACAAAACGATTATCTTAGAATTAATTCAGCTGCAGTAACAATATCACAACATTACACCATTTCTACGAACCACTAAGCATAACAGTACGCAGAAAGAACAAAGCCTCTTAATATGTATAATTAACGGATGAATTTCATTCGGACATTAATAATAATCTCCGCGTATCCATATAATATTGCACGTGTGCGTGTATATATAATATCGGCTCAGTTATTATTTTATTAATATCGCGCTTCGACGATTTAATTTATTTTATTAATATTGCACAATTGGAGCGACACCCGCCTGATACATCGTTCCCGCCGACGATAATAAAGATAATGTTTCACCGGCTCCTTCAATATTTGCGTACTTCGGAAAATAAAAGTTACTTAATTGGTTATCGTGCTGTACGCGCGTGCGATACAACCAATAGTAAAAGTTCCTTAATTGTATCCGTAGGATCGTCTGGATTAATAACAAATTGGTATAAGCAAGAAGATGTTTTTGTAATTTTATTTTTAAAGCGTTATTCAAAACTCTCGAAATCATTTTCTCAATTAATGACCAAATAAAACATATAGTTCAACCAACGTTACCAAAACCACATCCCCAAAATCATCACCCTTGACGATGAAAAAATGTTTCCACGATTACCACTTCCCTCGCGACCCATAACTACTATATAAAAATCTCTCCCTCAGAAGAGATCTTCACACACTTTTGCCTCATTTCCGTCTCCCCCGCGTGCAATCCCACATCATCTTCTCTCTCCCCTCGCAATCGCTTAAGAAAAATCTCGCCGCGCAACGAGAGGAGGATGGGGCGAAACTTCTTTTCCCCAAGACTTGCGTTGTCTATTTCCAAGCGACGGACCGTTTCGTCAAACGCGAGGTTCCCCTCCGACTGATTAGCTCGCTCACTCTCTTTTGCTTCGATTTTCCTCGCCCACGCGAGGGTCGCCCGGCGTTTATATGCGATATGGGACGGGATGAATGGGATAGAGAGAGTACTGTAGTATTATATGATGCTGCTGCTACTACTTTTTGGATGTATAGTGTTTTCGACACCTACAGTTCTGCTGAGTCACACGTGTTTGGCGGACGGCCAGCAAGTGGGTGGGTTTCGCGAATTTTCGGATTGGATTTTGTTTATCGAGTGTAGTATGAGTAATAAGTGAGCGAGCGGCTTGTATAAGCAAGTGAGTGAGTGGCAAGTAAGATTTTGTGGCAGAGATGAATTATTCATTCGGTGTTTCTGTATAATTGTGTGTATATATATATATATATATATATATACGTATATGAAATTTTTGCGAATCACTTTCGGTTTGTTTGCGTGAAGAGCTGAGAAAGTGCGGTTATTAAGTATAATATTATATTTTCAGCTAAAACTGTTTAAATATTTGATAATATATATATCTTGTGAAATAAATAAATTAAATAGATTTGTATAGAACTCTAATCTTTGTCTTATAAAATTATCAATACATTAAATAAGACATATATCTATAACAATAAAAAAAGTCTTTCTTTCAGTAAATAATTAAAGTTATGATTAGAAAGGATGAGTATTTTTTGCACAGAAGCAAAAAAAATGTGCAAGTCTGACGATGCCCGGTTTCATCCACTGACGCAGAATTTTTGACGCAGTAATCTATAAATACGAGAAAAAAAGCGCATTTTCATCGCTGTTTATCTCTGAAATGACGAATATGCCACGTGTTTTAACTGCCTCCCTGCATACATGCCAACATACGCACGGCTCACCTGTAAAAACCTCAATATTCTCATCACATATACTATAGCGCTGTTCGATTCCTATATATTTTTGCGCATGGCGACAACAATCAGCCCTAATACGCTACCATACCACGTCAGCAGAGCAGTACGCTCACACCTTTGCCCAATTAAATTTAACGCGTCACACTACGAATCCACCCTTATTATTATTCCCATCAATTTTTCACGCGCTCGCGTTCGTTTATATATATTTTTACATATCGGCTGCGCTCGCGCGCATTTTTTTCCGCGTATTTATACGTGCGTAGATATTATACTGCACACATATGCACGTGCCTTTTCGCGGACGTGATTCGCGCGCTCTTTGCACACGGGGATAATTTTAGCTATATATGTACGCGCTCGCGCGTTTTCAATTAACGCCTCGCGCTCTTTTCGCGCGCGTGCTGAATATTCCTCCGTTGTCATGTATGCGTACCATGTGTGTGTGTGTATACGCGAAAAAGGTAGCGCGGATGTTTGGCTTGAAAAGAGCAGGCGTGGCGAGAATTTCACTATAAAATATTCGTTTTCATAGACACGTTTATGCGCTACTGTTTTTTCTTTTTTTTCTTTCTTTAGAGAGTAAATTGAAATGTATATGAATTTTGTGTTTGCCTTTGTTAAAAGACCGCTATCGAATGGTAAACGAAAGATAAAGAAAAAATGAATGCGTAGCTACGTCTATTAAAAGATTAACAGCGTATAATTCAGGAATAAATATATTTTCACTATAATGCAGTATTCCGTTGCAAGAAAAAAAAATACAAATACATACGAAAAGGAAAAAAGAGATAACGAAAAATAATAATTCAAAAATAAAAATCCGCTCACTTATCCATATTATTAATACGCAATCACATATTGAACAGGTCTATCAAAATCCCACTACAACTTCAAAATCACAAAAGCTCATCAATTACATCACCCAATACGCGATCAACCAATAAAAACCCCTTACAGCATATCTGTTGACCGCAGCCGAATCATCCCCAAAAGATTCTCTCAAAATAGGTCCCATATAACTCTAATTCTCGTAGCAATGCGGAAAACAGCCTCGTCGAATAAACAAGCACATTCCGATCGATCGATCACTCAGTCGCTCTCTCTCTCTTCTCCTCGCCAGTAGACTGATCAATGAAAACCCTATCTCTCTACCCTACTTACTTCCTTATACTTGTTTTCGTCACGCGGCGATACGCATCGCCCATTCACGCAGGCGCCCCCGCGTGTTATTGCGTACATCGCGCGGACAGACGCTCGAGAGAAAAAATCGACTCGGGCTTGTAAATAGTCAGCGTGGGCGCGTTTGTAGCGCGGAACTGGGCAATAAAGGGAAGAGCTTCGGGTAATTATAGGATGTGCCGACGAGTATTGGCTTTTTTGAGTTTACGGGTTTAAATAGGCTCATGTCCCGGGGTGGAATGGAGGTCGCGTGCGAGGCTCTCTATCTCACTTTTTTAATGGATTAATGGGGGAGAAAGGTGCGCGGGGAAAGGTTGGAAATTATTACACTGTTATGGCGAAGGATGTACGTGGGATGTGGTGCGGTGATGGAAAAATTATGTTATTTAATATTTTGCGGTTTATATTATGGAAAATAGAGATTTTTTCAATTTTCTTGAGTGAATGAATAGAGAAGGAAAAGAGACGAGAGAGTGTATTGAAAACTTGTATAATTTACTTAGAGAACGATTGTTCGGATGAAACGCGAGGATAAAGTTGTTTTTGGTTTGGCGTATATACATAGGCGATACGTAATATACATGCAGATGGATATATCGATTTCCGCTGGTTCTTTTTGTTGAATAAAAGTAGACCTCCGCGCGTCGTACGTATCTCAAGACAAGATTGGATCTTTACGAGAGTTCTGGAGAACTTGAATTAATCAGGAAAAAAATATATAGTTCTAAATTGAAAAAAAAATTTGTCAATTTACTGAAAAGAAAAGAAATACTTTTTCGAAGTAGATTAAAATCAATATGTCTAGTATATACTTAAAACTACTCCTATTCAAACTTTATTTCTCATCTTAATTCTATAACCGTTTCATTTTAACATAAAGATAAATCTTCATCTCGAAGCCTTGACCTTTATCACACTACCTCTAATAATCTAATATAAATTCCATTTTCGTTACCCGCAACCCTTCAGCTCGCTAAGAAAGAAAAAAAGAAACTTCTATTACCACCTGAAATTTCCATCGTGAACCAATCTACTATATATACTCCGAAAATCCTCGACCCTCATTTTTCATCCTCCCCACTCGGGAGAAACAGACGCCCATCCCTCCGGAAAGATATTGCGCGGACGTGAATGAAACCCCTGGCAAGGGTAGGGGAAGGGTTGATGACGAAACGTCGGCATGAATGGAACGCCGGCAGGTCTCAATGAAAGCCACAGGTGCTGCTATCTAGGATACGCCGGTGGAACAGACATACGTGCGAAGGGGATGTACCGTGTCCGGTGTCACAACTTATACGCGGCGCCGTACGGCCGTGACATCATGACGCGAGGGTTTGTTTTTGCGCTCCTTCGCGAACGTGTAGGTATATATATGTATTAACACGCGAAAGGGGGATTAATTGAGTTTGGAGGAAAAACATTGGGGGCGAAACAATTAGAGCGTCTGGTAGTCTGTGTTTTTAGATTGATATCATTTTTCGTACATATCGACGGCCCCTATTCATAAAGCGCTATCTCAGCGGCCAGAGCAAGAAAGAGCTATCTCAACAACAATTCAAAAAGGCTCTATTTTAGCGCTCAATGCAAGAGTATTTTTGTATTATCTCAATTATAGTGTATTTAATTAAGTGTTGTGGTGACGCGCATGTAGTTACTCTTTTTGTTATCGACATTCGATTTTACAATATGTTAAAAGTTGAACAAAAGAAGAAGTTTGTAATGTAAAATATACGTTCTGATATAAAAAAAACGCAGTAGATATAATGGTTTTTGAAATAATTATTACGTATTATAATTTTCATAATTATGAATGCGGTTCATAAAAATCATTTATTTCCGAGAAAAAAAAAATGAATTATACAATAATACGGTGTCGGTGTGAACAAGTAAAAAAATTCTAACAATAAAATTAATATTGCAAATTACTTGCAATTCAGTTTTATAAATAATACCTATAACTATTTTCAAGAAGCGGTCACCAAAAAGGAAATAAAAATAAAAAAATGGAAATTAGGACAAAAGAAATGGTGGGACAGCACCTGCACAAAAAAGAAAAGAAGAGTAA
>JAPYZO010003042.1:0-22759 GCA_030522905.1 Torymus flavipes
AAGACATAATAATGACTGAAATAATCATTTTAATTTCATATATGACCATAACAAATATTGAATAATGTTGAACTTTGTAACGTATAGTCACAATAGTTTGCATTTACGAAATAAAAAATTAATATTATATAAGTACATAGAGACTATGATTACAACTTTTTATACAAGTTATATAAAAGGAACATGGTGTACCTGACAAGCCTAAGGTGTAATGATTTGCATGTATAAAACGTCTGTAAAATTTGTTAACTATGATACAAAAATGTAAACCTTAAATTCCACGCGATCCATCCAACAATTACCATAAAATTTAAAAATCCAATTTAAATACCAAACAGCATTTGATAGTGCAGAAAAATTAAAGAAGGCGATTGTCTTTGACTTTTCAAAGAACCGATCTACATAATCGTCTCATTAATAGGCAGTGCGAAGTCAGTAAAAATTTCAAAATAGTAATTACACCCCTTTCATTGAGAAAACCTCCGTGCGGTACCGCCCAGAGCGACGATAAAAAAAGGACAAGAAAGCTATGCGCGCGCGAAGAAATTCCAAACGGTCGATAGTCCGGAACAACTTTGCCGGCAGCTCTATATTTCTTGGAAAATTCTCCCGTCTTTAATCAGAAGCGCAATAAAATTTCTTTCTCTATTTTTCGAATGAATTATGGAGTGCAAAGGAAGTTTTTCTTTTACAAATTTATGGAAGGATAAAAGTCTTCTTACAAAAGGTTGTAAAAGTATACTTTGTCATTAAACAATATTGTATTTTTTGTTTAATTCAATTGTTATTATTTAGAGAAGTTTTTATTCTGATTATTTTAACCCTATTGTGGAAGGTTATTTTCGATTCTCTATTCATTTTAAAAATTTTTCACTATACGATATGAGAAAAAGACTGACAGTAGGTAGAAATTCTATAAAATAAATGAAACTGAAACTTTTATTTCTACTTCGAGGAAAAACTAGATTTTCGTTAAAATTATTTCTCCCATACTTACATATTCAAAATCAAAACCAAATGACTTTGTTTTCAGAAAAAAATAGCAGTTCGACGCATTGGAAATCCTCGACTTATACGTACCCCCCAACACGGTACATAGATGAAGAACACAATGACAAAGAAGCTTAAGTGTTACACGTGCGACGGCGACGACTGCGAGGTCTCCGCCGACCAACCCCCGCCGCTCTGCCACGACGCGATACTGGTACCTTGGAATTTTCATCCTAACAATTTTACACTAATTATTTATGCACTCTTTGTTCTTCTAATCGCTTTTTGTTTTTGGCAGTGCTGGAAGTCGACGGTGCGCGAGACGGGCGGGAGGACGCGGGGCATTAGAGGCTGCACCGATAACCGCGACCAGGTGCCGCTCTACTGCAACAAGCACCTGCAGTCAGGCAACGTGACCGGCACGCGTGCCGGTAGTGCTGCTCAATTTCATACCGAGTGCTGCACGGAGGATCTGTGCAACGATGGGCCCTTTCCGGTGCTGCCTGATCCGATGTCAGGTGAGATCGCGATGTTTGTTTCTAATTTGTGTATTTCCTACTTCTGTTTTTAACAAAATTTGAATTATATAATAGAATGCTCTCTACAGTTGGCTCTCGCTCTTTTTCAATTCCATATACAAAAATTAGAGTTGTCTTTCTCTTCTTTCTTTTTTACATTGTAAGTTTAAACTTTTTTTTTAAATATTTCCATAAATGAACTCATTCGTTTTAATCTTTCTTTACACTACAAACAAGTAATCAGTTTTGGTTATATCGTTACGATGATTTTGCAGATGGATCTGAGATGTCGAGTACGACGAAGGTCACTTTAGCCGTGCTGGTACCGCTGCTCGCCCTCGTACTCGTGGTCTGTGGGATATTCCTGTACTACCGGAACCAAAGGAGTCGGGGGAACCGCTCCACAACACCAAGACGTGCTAAAAAGCTTATAGAATCGGGAATGGAACCGTCGATGCTCGCCTTCTCCTCGCCTACGTCGGTTCCAGGCGGCACCACAAGTTACTCCCATGAACTTCGGGCGACTGCTGCTGGCGATAGTACTTTAAAGGTGTTTTGAGTTGTCAAACTGAGCGTAATTCCTACGTTCACGTGGAAAAAAGAATAAGTTTAATTTTTGTGAAATATGTTAAATTTGAAGAATTAATATTTATTTTGAAATTTAATATGTAATTGGTTTTGCTAATACATTTTAAAATTATCCGCGAAGAGAATTAAAAAAATATAATTGCTTTTCGGATATTCTAAAATTAAATCAATTTATTATTATTTGCGGTAAAGAAATTTCACAAAAATCAAAAGATATGTAGTGTATAAACGTTTTTTTTGACAGAATTTAGGAAAAAAAATTGTTTTGCAGTGTAAAACTTCTCTTTTCAGCAAAACAAATGCAATTAAATCTATATTGACAAATGTACTTATATTAAGGTATACCTAAAAAGATTTGTATTTGCTTATTTTTGAAGGGGAATTGAAAGTTCTTGTAATTGATCCTATGTACGTTTTTAAGCTTATATACAATTTCACGTGCAATTCTTAAAATATTTTTCTAGTATATTTTTGATATTATAGTAGTTAAAATTCAAGAGCCCGTGCTTTCACTTCCAGAAACTCAGGATCTTAAAAACGTTATATTATATCTCTTTTTTTCTTTCACAGGAATACTTCGAGGGCCAGAGTCTCACGAGCGGCTCGGGCTCGGGCCTACCTCTCCTCGTTCAGCGCACCCTCGCTAAACAAGTGGCCTTAGCCGGGTGTCTGAGTAACGGCGGTGGCGGCGGCAGCTTCGGTCGTGAAGTCTGGCGTGGCATCTGGCACGGCGAGAACGTCGCCGTGAAGATCTATTTCTCGCGTGACGAGGCGTTGTGGACCCGCGAGACCGAGGTTTACTCGCAGCTGTTGCCTTCGCGACACGACAACATCCTCGGCTACGTGGGCAGCGATATGACCAGTCGCGCTAGCTGCACCCAACTCTGGCTGGTTACGCATTATCATCCTCTGGGTTCACTGTATAACTATCTCGTTGGGGTAGGTGAAGTTTTTTTACGGGTTTAGAGATTATTTCTCCAATGATTAATTTTTTGGTGGATAAGTGTGCAAGTGAAAAAATAAATTTACAGAGTTGTATGTTGTAATGGGGTGGATTCGGGAAATAAATGCTTCGACTAGCTTCGAATCCCAGACCCTTGTGACTATACACCCGTATACTATATGTAATTATTTAAGTATCAGTAATACTTCATTATATGAAAGAGCTGTAGCATAAAATCTTCATTTGTTATTTTTTTTTACTAAATAATTTGTTATTTCTCTGAAAGAATTACTATAAAAAGATAAATAATGATACTAGTTAAAATTAAGCATTTGTTTTACCATTTAGAACATATTATACGAATTCATACATGAAAATTCATACATCATTACTTTTATTTTCACACTTAGTACTTAGATATTGGAATAGAAAATTCCTATTTACATGTTCTGCGATGGGTTATTTATTGGTGCATAACATTAAAAATGTTGTGAATATAATTTATATGCAACTCGATAAAACATTGTGTATTTAACGAAAAATTAAAAAATATATATATTTTCAACAGCTACCTCAGTCGCTTAATCACCATCAGATGTTCAACATATGCCTTAGTATTGCCAATGGTCTTTTATATTTACACACGGAGATCCATGGTACTCGAGGCAAACCTGCAATGGCCCATCGCAACCTTAAGACGAAAAATATTCTTGTAAAGAATAATGGAGCTTGTGTTATTGCTGATCTGGCTCATGCTATTACTCAGGACAGAATTGCTTCTGATAAATTTGATATGAAAACGCTAACCAAACGTTACATGAGCCCAGAATTATTAGAACTAACGTAAGTATTGATTATGATAATCATATCCTTTTTTACGTTAAAAAAGTAAGCATTGACAAAAAAATCTAAATAAAAAAATCTAGTAAACTATTTGGATAATATTTTTTAAATAAATTTCTAGTATAAATAATAGTACACTAAGAAACAAGTTTAGTAAAAACTATAAACTATTTCGCGAAATTACTACAGCCTGAAAATTAAACCATACTTAATAGAAATTTCAGCTTGAAATGTAGGAAAATTTATTGTATTCTACTGTAAACTTTTTTTTCAGTGTGAGAAGTTATTAATTTATTTCCATACATTATTTTGAATGATAACAAACATAATCATTCATTTCTAAACTATTTCTCATATACAATCTCTAATTCTCTTACTTATTACAGATACGATCCGCAATGCTTAGAAGGTTTCCGTCGCGCTGACATATACAGCCTGGGGCTCGTATTCTGGGAGGTATGTCGTAGGTGTATCAGCAATGGCGTTGCCTTGGATTACGCGGCGCCGTATTCCGAATGGCTCGTAAGCGGTAATCAGGAGCCAACCTTGGAGGAGATGAGAAAATTGGTCGTCGCCGATCAGCGTCGACCGCCAATCCCGAATCGCTGGCATTCCGATGCGGTAAGTCAAGTGTTCCGAGTAATCGTAACAATTGCTTTTTTGACATGTTATTATTTATGAGACGTAATTGTAGTAATCAGAAATGATAAACAAAATGAAATTTATTAATTTGTAATTTCTTTTTTTAGACGCTAGCAGGGATGGGAGCCATGATGAAAGAGTGTTGGCATACAAAGGCCGCCGCGCGACTTCCAATTCTTAGAGTCAAAAAGACGCTCGTTAAATTAGCCTCGAATAACCCTGACGTTGACTTACCGCTGGATTAAGGAAAACGTAACAACTAAAAAGAGTGTAGAAGTGCTCGCTGACTGTAACTAAATCGTGAAAGTATAAAGAATCATTTATATTTTCTATCTTTATATATTACTAAAATAGCGGATTAGTCTAGTTACTAAAACAACGCTAACAGATGACTTAATAAACTCTAATAAGATGATAATAATGATAATAATTAAGCAAACCGCAGAATACATCATTAGGAAAAACGTCCAATTAACTGTAACTTTAACACTTCTTGTATGTTTATTTTTAAAAGTGGCCAAGCATAATGTAATTATCCTAATAAGGCTAGGAGCAGAGCTAATCAAATTTTTAAAACTTTTGATACTAATAATTACTTATAGTTAGCACAAAACATTTCTACTTATTAGACTGATTTATAATAAGTTACTAATGTACTTATAATAATTTTCTTGCATTCTTCGAATTGGCTACTTATAAAAATAAATTTCTTGGATTCCTATCATACCGTGCAATCTTATTCATCAAACTATGAATGAATCGGAACTCGCAATTGATGAAAAAAGATAGAAATTATATTATATAGTCAGTTAAGTTCGTGTTGAGATAAATTTATTTCAAATAATGTTTAAAGAGTTAAATAATTAGAGTATTGTATAAAAATGAAAAACTATAATCAAAACAATTTTTAATTCTAGTTGCAGCAGATGATGTCTCGATGTTTTTAATTATATTATTTATAATTTTTTAGATAAGGTACAAATGAGACACTTGTTATGAATAAGTATTAAATTGACAACTAAAGATTTTTATTCTATGATGCACTGCTAACAAATTTATATTTCTATAAACTACTTTTACATTTCGAACTTTGGCTGTCATTCTACGTTTATTGAAAGTCTAATTTGTATTTAAACTTTGAAATAACATAAGTTCACATAAATTTAAGGGTGAATTCCGTTTTGACGAATGAATAGCTCGGAGAAAAAGTGGGTTGAGTTGTATATTTTTGAGATACAATTCAAATCACTTTTGCTTTGTGCTCTTTAATTCTTTCTTAAAATTAATCTTAAAATCATTTTGATGTTGTTTTAATTTATAAATAAGAACAAAGCCAATTCCTAAGTAGATAATATAACAGCTGAAGTTTTGATAATGAACGTGATTACTGCTGATCTCGTTAAACGAGAGCCTTCGCTTAACTATTATTCGGTGTGTTAAGGAATTATGTCGTGCCTATACACTCTAATTTGAGCTGTGATTCATCGGTGTCAATTTAACATACGATATAATAAGCGCAGTTACTGCAAAAGTAATATGCAGTTACACCGATGTGCGCTTTTACATTTACAATACTATGGCATTCGATATGCACTTTTGAGAGGCCGATTTTATTCGTCGTTAATTCTTTTGTTTTAAATTGTAATTGTACAAAATTTTATATGTGTTTATATATATACTATTTAAGATGTACGCGTGCTTGTATTTCTTTCAAAGAAACAATCATTTATCGAAAGAAAGACGTGAGTCAATTGAAACGATTTGTCAATTTTTTTTTTCAAACAAAATATTGAAAGATTCATGTTTTGTTATTGCTTAAAGAAACGTTAGCGCAAGTAAGATGTATTCGTAATTGTGAATAAATTTATTCTTGAAGACAAAATTATATTGTGCTAATTCTTTTTATCTGTATGTACATTACTTCATAAAATTGTATATGTTTTAGGGAACCATATCTTTTGAATTTATTTTAAACATATTTTCTAAAAATTTAATCTTGAAATAAATATAATGGTAAGAGTGCGTAATGTGTATTAAAATAAAATAATGATTCTAATTAAGGAAGAAAGGACAAAACTTGCATTCAGGGTAAAATGAAGAACACAGACCACCATCGTCGCTTACTCATATGTTTATTGTTACAGGTTAGAATACATCATGTGTGTTAACCATATTTCAACAGATGCAGCCTACTACAGGACACTTGGAGTATACATCGTGCCGTGGGATATACTAGACGCCGCCAAAGGGGTTTTTTCTCTCTACCTCTTTCTCTCTCTTTCTCTCTCTCTCTCTCGCTCGTTCGCTCTCTCGCTCTCTCTCTCTCTCTCTCTCTCTCTCTCTCTCTCTCTCTCTCTCTCTCTCTCTCTCTCTTTCTCTCTCTCTCGTTCCATGACGCTGGCCACTGACAATGGGCGCGCGTGTGAAGAAAATGCGAAAAACGATTTTTTTTCCTCTCTCTCTCTCCCGGGTTGTCAGAGGCGCCTTGTCTCTCTGGGAGAGAGAGAACGTAACGTAAAAACTGTCATTTTATTCTCTCGTCTTTTACAGAGTGCGTAATTCATCCAGTCGTACATATATAGAAGTTTCGTTTTGCGGTCAGTAATTGTAAACAAAGAATGAATTGTTTTTTTTTCTCCAGATTATAGAACACAATTGTTCAGTGATGTTACCAGAGCACATATATTGTTCGTTACAGGAACGTTAAAATAAAACGTCTCGTACGTCACATACATATGTCGATTTTATTATAAATTTAAATGCCGCGCGCAGTGGCCTCGCGCGTCGCGGGCCCCATTACACTGTACATTATTTGTCTTTTACAAGTAGTACAGGCTTTGAAAATGCGTTTATTTATTTATTCTTCTTTTTTTTTGTTCGCGTTCGTTGGCAAAAACTTTTCATCGTTTATCAACCGTTGTGCTCGACAATATATTATATCTCAGCGGTAAATCATTTGCCGTACTTTGCTTTTTTTTTTCTTTACAAAATCACGTAAACAAGTGCGTTGTTCCTCGTATAATATACGATAAAAAATCATCTAACTCATGCTATATGTATAATCAAATTATTCGCCAGGGAATGTATTACAAGTATACTTTTCTTTTCCTCATTTCGGTTTTCGAAACTATATCATAGTAGTTTTACAAACGCATAAAACGATATACAAAACTTGTGCAAGTTGATGACTAAACTATGTCAAAAAATTTCCTAACATTTTTCACATCGCGACTTACAGCTTTTAGATCGTTATCGAATTATAATAACGCGACGATTAATCGCGTTTGACTAACTATTTTCGGGCAAGTGGTGGGGTATAGGATTTAATGCGTTTACGAATTATACTTAGTCTCGCCTATCACAGAGGAAAGAAAATCCGCGTTTGAAATTGAAAAATTGCCGTTCGCTTTTCCAAAATTTAACATTAAAAAATGCTCACGTTTTTTTTTCTTATTCTCAAAGTCTCCGATTAAAATGTTCTTTTCCGATATGGAGAACGGAAGAATTCTACAGCTATGTATTATTCCTCACTGTCTGTTTTTCAATACAGCTCTTCTTCCTCCTCCTCTTTTTATTTTATCAATGATCGTTTACAATTAAATGACTTGGGGTTGGTGCGCATTATTGTGTGTCGCGCGCGTGTGTGTCTGTGATGTGTGGGTGGGGGTATATGCCTCTGTGAATGTGCTTATTATGTATAACGTGCAGATTCTGGTTTTGTCATTTCTCTCGCTCACATTCTCGCTTCGTCCGCTCACAATGGTTCCCGTACATTATAGGTGTATACGTATGTGTCTTCATATATCTCCTCTTTCTCTCGCTCTCTCTCTCTCTCTTTCTCTCTGTTACTCGCATGTATATATACGCGACAGCGTCGTTACTCCACATCTCCCTCGTCCTCTCTCTTTCTCTTCTTATTACACTTAAAAGCTAAGGATTTCGGCGCGCGCACGCGGCTTCAGCCAGCGCGCGGCCCGCCCGTAATAATCTGATAAATGTAACAACGATGACAGATAGAACTCGCAATTGTAAATGTATACATAGATATAATAGAAGATTTTTTCTTTTTTATTTTTTTTTCTTCTCACCTCCTCTCGAACGCCTCTCGTGAAATTGTACAAGGGCTTAATTTTCGTCCCTTCCACTCTCTTTTCCCTTCTCGTATATCTTTGCTATTACACGTTCTTCTCGAAATGTTTAGCATTCCGTTCGTTTCCTTCCCTTCCCTTCGTGAATTCGATAAAAACGACGCGATAACAACAATAATGACGGCCGCCGCACCTCTTACGTTCTCTCTTATTACACCATTTTTTTTTTCTTTTGTCGCCTCGATAAGGATTCGTTGTAGTTTTTCTCTCTCTACGGTTTATAATATATATATATAATATAATATATTCATTTTCTTGTCTGTTTATTTATGTATAGGTTTTTGTTTATTCATTCATTTATATATTATATAATTTTTTTTTTATTCTGTTGAAACAATCGTTATAGGCACCTACATTTGCAACCTTATATATTTTCGTTTAATCTACACCGGTATAAGGGATGGGGGGAATAAAACAACGTATATATCTGCGCCAGGCTACGTACATTCATACGGGGAGTCTGTTATTGTGTAATCCTACATAATACCACTTTATTAATTAATCGTTACCGATACCTGCGTAAATCAAGCGTATATTTATAACAATACAATAATATTAGGTGTAACCAATTCATAAAATTATCATGGATTGCTCCCATCGTTGTTCTTCGTTAAGCGTAAACATAATCGTAACCAATGTACACATTTTCTTGCATCTATAATAAGAGCCTCTTTAAGTACGTACACCGCAATACTCGGAGGGGGGGGGGGGGGGCGATAATAATTTACGGCCAATCGAGTTTCGCCGCATATATACTTTATTATATATATATACGCGTAATTGACAGAGCACTCAAAACGCGTACACATATATATAGATGCGATGTGTATGTATGTGTGCTGTGTGTACCGCTAGCCGCGTTAATTTCGAAACAGAATAAAAAAAGAAGGATATGGAAAAGCTTTCGCGTCGCTCGAGTTTTTAGGACCTGGAAAACATTCCTATGGGTAGTAGTAATCTCAACGAAGCGGGCGAACTTCCATTAGACACGAAACGGATTTCTCCGTGCGCGTTTCAGATAACGAAGTGTATATTATACGAGCGCGGCGCGCGGCTTCTCTCTGAAACGTCGACGAATTAATGTAATTCACGCGTATATTATAACTGTCCTCTTGAAACGAAAAAGTTTCTGGCTGTTTGGTATATTATATGGGTGTAGAGGTGTGTGTGTATACGCAAGTGTACCAGAAGTTGTTTATACGAGTATACATGCGGGTAGCTAGACTTCTCGTATAATTATGCGCATGAGATCCGGACATTCCAAAATGAAGTTTGAACTTTTTTACTCGGTGTATATAGACAGCAGGGTTCGGTAGATGTTTAACCGATAGACGTGTGTAACATTTTTCGTCGACAAGTATAATGAAACTTTAAAACGCATTTGGATTAGTTTAATTACAATTGACCTCTCGTAATCGCCCAAGCGCCTTTTCAAGTGCACACGTTGATTATTTAATAATTTATAGTTCAGATAAACGTATATCCTGCACAATAACTTTGAAATAGAAAAAACTGATCATATAACTGTCTAGTTTTATCAAGAGATTAAATCACTCACATTTAATTACTTTTCGTAAAAGGAAAAACGGTTCCAAACTCAACGTTATTTTAGAAAATAAATTTTGTTCACCATACTAGTGTCAAGCTTAACGAAAGGAAACTTGAAACATCAAAGAAACAGCAAAGCAATTCGTCTATTTCAGGTTTACACTCTGCGAGTACATACACGCATGCACTTGGAAACGTGCGGATAACGCGAGGTCGTTCAAACAATTCATGATGCGTTTTTCTTTCTGTACATCAACTTATCGAGAAAAAGTGAGTGCGCGAACACGCATATAATAAGTACACATGTGTGTGTTCATCTACACAGCTTTACAAAGCAAATTTACATACACGCATGTATTTATATAATACGTTCCCGGGACGAGAGCGAGACAACAACAGCAAGTCGACATAATTTTCTCGCGAAAGCGACTTCGTATATAAGTACATATATATAGAATCTGTGCATGACTCGGTCAAGATTGCCAAATCGAACGTGTATCGTTGCCGCGCACGCGTTCGAGAAATAAAATACAATAAAGTATATAAACATGCTGCGCTCGGGCGCGTATAATAGCCTCATAACAATATCTTCAGCGCGCGACCCGTTGGTCTATTACACCTTAAAAAAAAGCTGCATTTTATAATAATATATCATTCGTGTTGCGTATACGCACGTGTACGTCTGAGTGAGTCTGAGTATAATACGTATACATATATTTGTCACATATGTATAGGTCTCTCTCTATGTATATATATTTGTATATATAAGTGGCTAGCACGCGTTGAAATCAAGGAGGTAACGAGCCTGGGGTCATATACAATATACAACCCGAAGTGCGCACGCGCCTCCGCACACTCGCGCCTACATTTTAATATATTTTCTCCCTCTCTCTTTCTGTTTCCCATTATATACCTTCTCCTCTCCTCTCTCTCTACACATACGTTTAGTGCTTTTTCTTTTTCTCTTTCTCTATATATCGTGCGTGTGTCTCTTATCGTTTGCTGTTTGCTTAGAAGCTTATTTGAGTACATAGATGCACGAGGAGAACAGTGCCTATATTATGGGATACACGGCGCGTAGAGTGGATACGAAATGGAGCTATTTTTGTTGTCATCCTGTTACAAGAGAGGCTGTTGGTGATTGTTTGGAGAGAAAAGTTTATTAGTGATGATACACCCTTATATCTCGTCATAATAAAGAATGGTTTTTCTCAAACCGAGAAAAGTAGTTTGCATCGTGTTGAAAAAGAATCCGGAGATCAATTTTCTCGCGTATGACGTACTACTTATCAATGACAGTATACCATTTGTAATAAAATTTTCTTTGAGGTTCCAATTTTCGTGCGAAATTTTTCGAAATTCATATACAATAGTTACCGAGAGCAAGATCATCAACCATTTGTAACAGGATATAAATATTTCATCGATTCGAAAGCTCGACTCGACTGGAACGAGAATATAGAAGTCGTATATATATACGACAACTTACATTACGTGTGTGCGTATTGCATTATTATCGAGGAGAATGAGTGCGATACAGTATATAGATGCGCCGATCCAGTTTCCCATTATACGCGTTAGGCTGCCATTGTGACCAGCTGAGAAAAACTTTATATTTGAAATTAGAAAATTCCTGGTAGTTCGTCAGTTTGTTCAGTTTCAGTTGCAGTGCACGAGAATAGTAGTATCAATTTTTTTTTATTAGTTGCCGGAAATCGATCTTTGGTATTAAACTTTTTCGATTCGTATTGAAATTCACTGGCTCTGAGCTCTCATGCAAATTACTGTATTGTCGACATTGTGGAAGTTTTAACGATTATGTTTTTAACAATGTCACAAAACAATTTTGCGTGATAACAATCGATCCGTGCCAATTTGAAATGCAAAGAGAAATTCCTTGCTTTTGTCGATATTGAATTTATAGATTTTTATATAAGCAGATTTGGGAAAACGTTGAATTTAGAGAGAAGATTTTTGGCTAATTTTTTATATCGATAATACTTATATATTTTATTTATATAAATATATTAATTACAGCTGTTTCATCGCAACAACGGCTTTCTCTCTCCCTCTCTCTCTCTCTCGTTCGACTAAAAAAGATCTCATTAATTCACTTCGCGTTTAATTTTCTAATTTCAACTATTTTTTTTTCCTTTATACAGCGCTTTTTAAAAACTGTTTAGTAAATATATCATATATCTCTTCTTCCTACTATATAATATTATATAGGCTCTCGAAAACTCTTCGATGGACTCGCTAATCAGGTAATCGGGGTTTCGCGGGGGGGGATATGTGATGAAAAACTCGCGTGATGTGCCGGCGCGTGTATAATAGGTACAACAATTACATGATATATATAATACTCGTAAACAACGAATTCGCTCTACATATCTGGGTTTGAAAAATAAATAATCTCTTCGCTTCACTCTTCTCTCCATCTCCGACAATTATTGTACAAGACGAGATAAACATCCGCGACGCTATATATGCAAATTCAAACGGCCTAATATTGAGGACAAAGGAGAAAAAAATAACAAGATCGAAAAGTGTATATATTTATTGATATATATATATGTAGCACATTCCAGCTCTGAAGTGTGAGTGCAGGCGCGACGATATACATATAATATATATGTATATACAAGACGCGCGCTCGTCGTCATCGGAAAAGTCTATATACGCGCGCGGTGTCTCGACGAGTTCCATATGCGCGGCTAAGCCGTTCAGTGCCGTGCGCGCATTATTAATTTGCAATTCCACAATGTCGCGCGCGCGCGCCGCGGCGGCTATATATTTTATTGCTTTTCCATTCATTTCACGGTTAAATTCACGCGTGCAGCATCAAAGGCTGCTGCCTCGTTATCCGCTACTTTATTTTTCTTTTTACTCCACTCCGCGACCCGCGATCGACATTTTTATCGTTTCCTGATCGCAATTGCTGTGTTTTCTTTCGATTTTCATGGTAATTGTCCCCTACTCATTGCTGATTTTCTTCAAAGAAACTTTGCCTGCGCAATTAAGCGTGTTCATTAAATTTATACCGTGTAATTGGTTCTTGCCAATGTTATCGTAAGATAAACAAACGTTATTACGATCAATGTTGTTCACAACAATAAAATACAAAAACAATAAAAAGTTTCAATTAACTATAGATAAAACAAAAAAAAAAAAAAAAAACTTAAATTACCGCACCTTACTGATCCCTACATATATATGCACGTTTGACTGTACAGTGCGCCGAAGGCACCCCTGAGAGTTTCATTAATTATTCAACCGAATCGACGACTTATATTCATGCCTCATCATGCGCGCTATTCCATTATTATTATTATTATCTGCGTTTTCTCATCTCCCTCGTCGCCTCATCTATATCATATTCGCCGCGACGCTTAACGTACAATCCACGGGCCGAGTCACGAGGTTCCTTATACAAGTGCTGTTTTTCTGACATAATTTTTCAAAGAATCCGGAGCAAAGCTCATCACTCGCAGCATCTCATTATTATGCTCGCGAGTTTACGCCGCAAGTGATAAAATCTCGCTCCAAAATTTAATTTAAAATAGTATTTTCTGTTAACAATTTTTTTCCAATATATTGCGTATAACTTCCATTATTATTATTATTATCCCGCGTTCTCCTCTCGCTGCACAACTATATATGGGTCCAGCCACGAGGTTCCTTACAAAATGGGGGGGAGGGCGTGTGTATTATACGTGTGTGTGTGTGTGTGTGTTTGTGAGTGTGTGTATGTGCTGGATATGATTCGATGACATGACCATTCTGTATATAATATACCTCTATCCCTTTTCCCCCATATTCTCTCTACACAATTCGAGCACTGATTTATAAGAACTTTCAGTATAATTGTACTCGAAAAGAAAACAAGAAAAAAACTTGCGCGTTTGCACACCTCATCTTTATTACTCATTTTATTTATTTCTTTTTTGGTTGCTCAACGCTTAATATATAATGATCATGCGCGTAAATGTAACGTGTGCCTCTTCCTCCCCACGTTCCTGCAAAGTGCATTGCGCGCGGGGTCAAGCGGTTAACAGTTTCTTGTCTCTTATACCTTAAAATTCACCCCATACTTTTTTGTTTTAATCATCATTCCCCTTATATTTATAATGATAAGACAGATCATTGCCTTTCCCTTCTTTTATCTCTCTAAATAATGAAGCAACTCTCTGCGTGATGCTAATGAAAAATGATCGTCTTCTCCTATCATCATCATCTTCTTTGAAACGAGGAAAGGAACATCCGCGAAAAACGTCGTGTCTTAATTACAAAAATTCTTCCGACAAATTCTCAAAAGTCACAGATTGGCCTATATAACGCGAACGAGAGCTCACTCTCTCTCTCTCTCTCGCGCGCGTGATGAAGAATCAAGATTATTGCTATTACGGTCGTTCGGGAAAAAACTATATATTATACTGCGTGTGAGCTTTGTTCTCTCTCTCTATCCCTCAAATTCTTTCTTGTTATATTATTTCTCTTCCTCCATTCTGTTTACTCATTTTGTTCTCTCCTTGAGTAAATTAATCGAGCTGCAGTGTGTGTGTGCTTGAGCTTTGGCAAAAGTATCGAAATGATGGATCGTCCTTGCGCGCCGCGCGGGGTACTTCCACGAGGAAGCCAAGACACATCGCACGTGTGCTCTCGAGCATTCCTTGTGTTATTAACGCGCGTGTGCGACCTTCTGCGTCTCAATTGCGCGATTCGCTCGTGGAAGTGTCCCCCTCTCTCTCTCTATAATCTCGTCTACACGCCTTTTCTGCGAAACAAAATCGGTAACAGCCACAATGAAATAAGACAAAACACGTGAATTTCCTTACATAAGCTCCATCTCAGCTAAACCTCATCGTATTATACTTCTTTTGTATTCTGCATTAAGAAACCTAGCTGTGTATATATGCTCTCCCCTAAGTGAAGCTAGAAAATCTCCAGCGACCTCGGTGCGATAAAGCGCAGAATATCGATCTCCTCTCTTTGTTTCGTCTCTCTTTCTTCCATTTTTGGTATATAAACTTAACAAACAAAAACAATCTCATTTCAGCCTACATCGTCAGTCTCATCGTGTTTGGAAAAAGAAAAACAGTTAAACGCAAAGCTGTACGTTCATTATAATATACGTCCACTGTCCTCTCGGTGTTGGGGGAATTAAACAACGCAAAGAACCGAGATCTGGTGCTTTTTGTGAAGATAAAAAAAACAAGGGAGGGGGGGTTTGGTGTTGTTGTTGCTGGTGTTGTTGTTGTTTACATATCGCCGAAGATACCGGCGAAGGTCTTGCGGAGGTTCTTCATGGTGTCCTCGGTGTCTTCGCCCGTCGCCTGGGACTGACTGCCCTGCCGGTGGAACGGCATGCGCGAGGTGGGTGGCACCGGTGGCGGCTCGTCCGCCCGACGGCCGACCGACGGGGCGCTGCTGCTCACCGAGCTTGATTGTGATGCTGAAGAAGGATTAATGAGAAATAATTGTTAGTACGGCGCGTGCTGGAGTTGCATTGGTTGCGTAGGATGAACCATGCTTTTTGTATAATTATTTAACTTTAAATGGGTACTTTTTTTGGTAAAATTTAGTTAAACCTGGTAGAAATGTTAACTATAAGTTAGCTATTTTTCAGTTAACTTTAATCAATCCGAAATAAATTATGGCATTTACTGCACCTCATAAAATATGTATTTTAAGTAATAGTAGAAATTAGATGAACTATATTATTTTTGCATTATGATTTTTACTGAAAATTCTTCCATTTAATTAACACGTTATAAAATATGGTTAATTTTCTACCAGGGTATAGAATTCTGAAAATAGACAGTTTTAGATAATAATTGATTAAATCATTAACTAGTAGCGTAAGTATTCGTGATTGATTTTTAGATAGATAGAAATATAATCGATTAATTTCATATTTTGACAGTGTAATATTAGTGAATACAATGATATAATAATTTAGTACTGCAAACAGATCAATATTTTTCATATTGCAATGGAAATGTAATTGAGAAATTTTTTTTAAAATTTTATTATTTTTTGTGATTTTAGCTATAGAAAAATATGCTTCTTCCTTGTTTATAGTAGTGTGTACATGCAGTTCACGATTTTTCATCAAATTGAACATAAAACGTATGCACTAAGTAATAACCGTAAAAACGCAAAGTTGTTTACGCACGTCATATGAAAGATCGTCTGCGATTGTGTATTCTTATAAAGTAAAGCTTAATTGCGAATACTTTTTCAATGCAAATGTCGATTCATCACTTAAATATACAGACACCTTAAAAGCAAACTTTACGTTCAATGCAAGGTTTGCTTTATCCACCAACGGCTTTTAAATCTATACGGATTGATTGACTGACATCGTGCATTTAATATCTTTAACGTATTTTTAACAATTATAACGTGAATCACGTCAAGTGATTTAGTATGTTATTTTTGCCACGCGAAGGCCTTTCATCCCTAAGAAAAATGCAACTTTATTTTATATTTGCATCTTGATTAAAAACGTATATAAGATAGTCTTTTCCACTAATGGAGGATAAGGGAATTTCATGACACATTTATAATTTAAACAAATAAAAGTGATTCTTTGGAATAAAGAATTAGAATTATTGTAAAATAGACTTGGTAAATACAATTTCTAAATTATTCGCTTGAAAAAAAAACTTAATTCTAGAATACGATCGCACAAAATTGAATTATGATTCTTCTCACCTTGAGAATCGCGACGTTGCAGCTGCTGGTGATGGTCGATGGGTCCAGGTGGAGCCGGGGCAGTGGTGACATCGGCGGAGCCAAGGGCCGAGGCCGAGCTCATAGAGCCGATGCCGCTGGTGATGGAGCTTAGGCTACCCTGGGAGCCGACAGCCGCTGGTCCTGGTCCGCCGACGCCTATGCCTGGGCCGGGAGGCCGCTCCTCCGACGGCGACGTCACCTGAGATGAGCTCGACATCGAGCCGCGCGAGGCCGTCTTCGTGAGCACCGGTGGCGGCCGGCAGAACGCCTGTGGATATAAGTCATCGTAGAGGTTTAGAATTTTAGTGGTTCTAGTGATTGAAGAAATGGTGAATTTTGGCGTGGTTTGTTCATTTTTTATTGATAAGGAAATTAATGTTGGAAGATTTTCATTCACTGTAGTACAAGTCATGGTGATACGAGTGATTGACAAAAATCATATATTACTGAAATAAATCTGATATCTAAATAAAATCTGACGTTTTATTAAACGAAATCTACACTTTTCTACTTAAAGATACGTCCAGATACTTGATCTACTACGTCTATTTTTAGAGAAAAATTAAAAGATTATTAATTCATTATTTTATTTATATTCGCAATATCGACAGTTTATATTACAACTCATAATACTGTCAATGTTATAATAATATTAATTTTACCCTCTGCACGGATAATATTGACCATATAATTTGTAATACGATATATCTTCTTTGGATAATGATAATAAGGAACGAGCTATTGTTTATTTTAGAAGTCTTGTTAAAGCTATTAACGAAAGTACAACACGGTTTGTAAGCGTTGAATCATCGATTTATCATTTCTGTGACACGAGATGAGCGTCTGTATTTTATATGGATACAAATTAGCAGATGATATCATTATAGGAGAATCACTGCCCATTAAACCATGGACGCGGAGTAATCAAAGTTCTCTAACTCGTTTTTCAAAATGACATTTTCATTTTCAAAGAAACTATAAAGGGACTACGGTCTTAATTAAGTTAAACTTGTGAATGTAACTTTTTAAATTAAACGAAGATGTATTTTTTAACTGACCGAATAATATTTCAACCTTTTTCTTGAAAACTAAAAATTCCCGCAAAAATAAAAATTAATTAAAAATCGAAAATAGAAAATTTATTTGGAAAATGTAACGAAAGTTTGAGAAATTCAAAGAAATTATTTTACTTGGATACTTTATAACGTTTGTCTATAACAACTTTAATTAAACATTTTCTCAGTTCAGAATAACCATAGTTTTCGTAAAAACAAAATCCACTTCGCCCGATAATAATTAATGCAGACCTTACACTCTTTGCCCTTTGCCCGAATTCACATCCCACACAACAAAATTCAAAAGATCCGCCCACCCAAACCTCTCTACTCTGATCAAAGTCTTTTGCTGCATAATTAAAGAACACAACGTGCCTGCATCTTGGCGGTGACGAGGTCGGCGATGTGGCGGCGGTCCTCCTCCTGGGAGTCGCCCATCAGGGATAGAGCGCTGTCGTTGACCTCGATGATGTACTCTTTTCCGTCCTTGCCAACGAGCAGTTCGATCGCGCAGATATCGAGGCCGCCGAAGAGCTGGGACACGTGGTCGACCCAGGAACGATGGCGCTCGGTCACCGCCAGCTGCTCCAGCATCGCTGAGCCCGTGTTCGACTTCCAGTTGCCGCTGATGCTCTTGCGCCTGTTACATGAGGTTCGTGTTTAGGTAAAAATATTATAAGGGTATTGTCGTGAAGTAGTTTCGGTAAACTATAGGATGATAATTAAATTTTAATGGTTTGTAAAAGTGTATCGTGAGTTACGATAAATAAAGTTATATATAGCTTTCTTTAGTGCTATCGCGTATAGCTAAAGCGGAATAGGTGTTTGCGGTGTCGATAAAAATTTATCGATATTCCGTTTATTACAAATCATATTACTATTTTAACGCATTATCAAGGCAGTCTATTTTATACTGGAAAATTATTATTTTTCGAAGTAATGATCAGATAATGTCGGTTAATATTGTAAATTACTTAGTAAATTTATATCATTTTTTAAACCTCGCAAGTTACGGTTATAATAAGTGATTTAAAAGGTTTTCTCGTAAAATACATAATTAAAAGTTTGATACATAATTTTTAATTAAGATTATGGGATAATTATGCTTATTATGATTTTATTATAAGATAGTGATCTGAGTAATTTGAAGAGGGTAGTTATGTAAATTATATAAAGGAAGGTGCGGTGGTAATATTTCAATCTGAGCTTAAAAGACGATAAGACTGGATTAAAGAAGAGCTTAGAGCGAATAAAAAGAGCATGCACGACAAGATAATTCATTTTTGTTAAAGAGATTGTAATGTATTAAATAAATAAGTTAATTAAACATTAAGAATTTCAATTTTGATACCGAAATATATTTTACATAACTAACTTAAAAGAATTTTTTTTATATCTTTTGTAATAAAGTCCCCACACTAGTTCATGACACTTTTCTACAATAACCATAAACAAAATATTTGTAGATTGTCATGAACCACAAATCTTCATTTATCTCGACAGGATCATAAAATAAATCACACTTAATAAATCGAAACCTGTACACTTAATTTCTTACGCTTAATCGCTCAGACGTTAAAAAGACGAAAACTGTGCGTAAAAAAGCGCAAGTAAATACTTTAAAGAGCTGTCACTTACATGAAAGCCTTGTAGTTGTTGCCGATCTTCTGGACGTGGACGTCGTACTTGGTGTCGACGTACGGCTCGGCGGTGCAGTAGGAGCTGGTGAGGGCGGCGAGGGACGCGAGGTCCAGGAACTCCTGGCTGTTCTCGGCCCTGGCCTTGCCGATGCCGCCATGCGCGTGGCCCAGCTTAACCACCACTGGGTAGCGCGGTGCGCTTATCTATAACACAAAAAGACAAAAGCTCGTAAGAAAGAGATAAAATAATGATATATTTTTGTACAGTGCATGTAGAGATATTTCTGGATACGTAATTTTCATAATAAATGATCAATTATTGACTAAATTTAGAAATGGCGGTTTAAAGATCCGGTACGAGGTGGATAATTAATTTATTGTTTTGGTGTAAAAACGTTGGGTAACCATTATAAAAAACACAAAAGACATTGCAATCATTTCATTAAATATAATAGGCGATAATCATCAAGACTAAATTATTTATAGCAAGACAATGATAGGTCGGTTCTAAAGAATCAATCAAGCTTATTTCAAAGTACGATGGCAAGTTCTGCCAAGCGATTCATTCGGCTTAAAAACCAGCCAAACTTTTAGCAGTAGAGCCAACAGGATCATTCGACCCATAAATCTCCGTAATATTCATAAAACACGCGGCCGCAGGCGCACTATTTTTCAGTTCACACGGGAGTCCCACGGGCGGAAATACTCTGAACTTCCGTTCGTAATTTGCCGGAAGGACGGGAGAACGCGAGAGTGGAAAGAGGCCAGTTACGTAAGTTTTAACAGGTTTCAGGCGAGCCAGACAGAGAGAGAAAAATGAGGGAGAATTTAAGGGCTTTTTTGCGACGCCTGGATTATTAGACGGCGGAGGTAGTGTCATTTTTTAATTGGATTTTTTAATGAAAGGGCGCGAGAGTCGGAGAGAAAGAAAGAGAGAGAGAGAACGTTGATTTCAGTTTTTTGCGATCGCCGCAGTAGATTGGCTCGCGTTTCGTTGTCGCGCGGAAATGGGGAAAGTCAGATGTTATTTCAGCGACTTCGGGGGCGTTGTAAAAACTGTGTATTTTAGATATTTTACAAAGGCATTTTATGTCGTTACAAGTTTGATGGATTTATCTGGATCAAGGAGTACTTTGTTACATCGAGAATCGATTTTGAAAACGACTTTTGTTTTTTACTGCACGTAGTATGCGTCTTTGTTATTGGATACTTTTTGAAAAATTGAACCATAAAAACAGCTTTTACAGGTTTAGGAGACATGAACGTTGGCATGTAGATGAGCTGAGGTTTTAAGATCTTATAGCGTTTGTGTTCTAGTTTAAAACTTTATAAGCTTTTTTTTAATATTTTCAAAAGAATTCGCGCACCATGCAGCTCTTATGGGCACTTTTTTCTTTTTAATATTACGTTTAATGTTTGGGTTAAGAGTATATATATATGTACGTCAAAAAGAATAATATTTCATGGCTTTTAATGTCATTTCTTTTTACTATAAACTCCAGTCGATAAATTAATTTAACGCAGGCAAATTCACTCCGATAATTTGATAGGCGTAGCAATAAAAATATATTCATGTGCATTAGTGAAATATTTACTGCGCGGTCTTAATCTGACTTTTCATGCTCCATGAATATCGTAAAAATGGTTGTTTATTTTATCCCCACACTTTCCTAACGGGTAATTAGATCCTGCCTTCATAATGAACTTTTCTCTAATCCCTCCGACCATTTCAGATTCTCATCCCGCATACTGCGTAACTTAAAATCCTATTAGTTCCGTCCAAGAAATCCTGTCCAATCTTTTTATGTCTGTTTGGAATAAAATGCATATAGGTTTATCTTAAGTTCATTCATATACAATTTTTAATGAAAACCGTGATTTTAGTTATCTTAGAAGGAATCACATACTTTTAGACATAAATGCATTCCAAAATGTTTGGTGATATCTATGAAATACACTTGAATATTACAATACTTTTATCTTATGAATTTACTTAAAGTAGACAAATATAAAAATTTCCTAGTATTTATTTATTTATAAAAAAATTTATTACAAAAAAATAGTTTTGTATTTTCTAAAAATTTGTGTTCATTATACGATTATGATTACAAAAAAATACTATATACTTTTATAAAATCAGCTACTTCTGAAAGGCCCAGTGAATTCCATAAATCCCATATAAGTACCACTGCAACGAATGTATGCTATTTTAAGAAACAAGGTCCGACATAGGTAAGACATTCGCACAAACGTTTCCCCCTTATGCAAACATCTCACACTGCACTCGCGCATTTTCAGAATACCTCGAATTCCGAAAATTTTAATTTCTCACTCCAACCTCACACGCACATCCTCGCAAATTATCGTTTCGATAAAGCGCGCGTCGAGAGTAAGAGTGTGCGCAGGCGCGTGCGTGCGTGCAGTAATTTACGACGGGCGTTCGGGACTGAAATCATAAAGGAACTCTCCGGCTGACATTGTACGAGTGTCCCTCGGTAAAATACAGCTCGCGCCGTAAAGCGTCGGCGGCGGCGACCATTCGCACTGCGAGCGCAAAGGGCAAAGAGGATTCACCGCGGCGTATAACGTTTTTATCGGCTCTGCATGTGTGTGTGTGTGTGTGTGTGTGTGTGTCGAGAGTCTTTTGCTGCACTTACGTGGAATTGCATTGAGGGGTTCAAGAGGCGGTGGAAAGTCGCGGTGCTGGGTTCCTCGATTAGTCGATAAGAAAGGATGAAATTGTGTTTATTTAAAGACCCTGCGGTTTAAAGACCCTGCGGTCTCATTTGGGTTTTGTGTATACAGTCTTTATGTTATGGGTCGAGAGATGTGTATTGACAAAATTAGAATAGAATAGTCATTTATTGTAAATAAATAGCATTTACAAACGGTAAAGTAAAATTAAGGAATTTATATAAAGTCGAATTTGAATTATGGTTGAATCGATAAAATGTACAAGTTGAAGTGCTTTGTCGCGATTTCAATTGTTATCAAAATGACAATAATGAGGCTTACTGGCTTATTTCTTACAAATATACTTTTTTATCTAAAGGAGTCTTTTTAATCTTATTACTGTCGACACAATTCGAGTGTATGCTCGAAAATA
>JAPYZO010003044.1:0-14267 GCA_030522905.1 Torymus flavipes
AGTAAATTTTTGCGCTCGTGGTAAACTATACGAGAAGTGAAAAGCAATAGAGGTTTGTCTCAATGATTTTCATTTTCATGACAATCACACGCATGAAATATGACAACCATTTTTATCCTCTCACTTGTCCCCAATTCTGGTAGGAATAATTCGAATCGATCGGCTATCTCGTCTTTGCCCCGTGGAGACTATCGTTGATTTTTGAACTGTCGTCGTTTCTCGGATGATTGTATTGTCTTGTGTTTTGATCGATCCTTTTTGCAGATTAATATAATTTTTTTCCGTTTCTCACCGGTTCCATCGACGATGCACAGGTACCACCAAAGAAGGTAATATCATGTTCATCCTAATTTAAAGAGTATTTTATTTAATAACAATAAACAAACCGTGACAGATAATTTTATCAAAATTTATATACTTCAAAATTAAACTAAACTTCATTTTCCCTTTCATTCACTAGCACTTTTTCTTTCTGTTCGCTTTGTGCATAGATAAACTTCTTTTATGCACACAAAACTTGCACAAAACAAACTAGCACACGAGAATCGAAAGTTTTGATATATTTCATCTAATATTAATGAAATAAAGTATATTAAAGTATTATATTGATCACCTGTGTTTTTATAAAAATCAAAGTTGACTGAATAAGAAACTATTTTATTTAGTAAAAACTTATTCAGAATCTAAGTATATAACAAAACTTTCGATTTACAACAAATAAGCCAGAACGAACGTACTATTCAGCTTTGTAGAGGAGAAAACGCTCAAATTTGCAGTACGACGGTGCGTTCTCAGAACATCTGGAAATGCTGTCTCAGCTTGGCTACGTCTGTCTATTTTCATCCGCATTCCCGCTGGCTGCTTTCGCTGCTCTGTTGGGTAACCTCCTAGAGCTACGAGGGGATGCTTTCAAACTTTGTTTCGTTCTTCAACGGCCCTTTGGGCGTCGGGTATCAAACATCGGAACGTGGCAGGTGAGATAATTCACATTTTTATGAAAAATTTCTCAGACAATATCTTTCTTAAAACATCTTCCGTTAAAAATTTTTTCGATAAAATATGTTAACTGATATTTTGAATATTAAGATTGATCAAATTACTTCGGGAATTATAAACATGTTTAAATAATCTCTAAAGATTGACAAGGGAAACTAATTTTTAGTCGCGAATTTGGGCCTACTTTACACAAGTAGTTCAAAAAGTATAAATCTCGTCTTTTTAATTACAAGTCTTTTAATACAGAGCAAGTTTGTAATACTGATAGAAACGAAATGATAAGCGTAAAAGTTTTGTGCTGCATTTCGTATTGCTTGTATAAACAGCATTTTGATATGTTTGAATTCAATTTATATTATATGTAACTTGAAGTTACAAAGATTCGTTAATAAATTATGTTGATTATTAAACTTTTAATTATTTTAAAAATCATTTTCAAAAAACATTTAAAACAAACGAAATTGGTTTAAAAAAAATAGAGCGAAAATGTTGGTTAGATTAAACGGTATTTCCAACGGAAAGAAACAGAAATCAGGTTGAATCTAGCTGGACATTATTCTACAGAGAGACAAAAACTTGCATGTGTTCCTTGTAGAATGCGATGGAGGCCATGGGACTGGTGGCAATACTGGTGAACTGCGCGCTGATTGGCCTCAGCGGGCAAGTGCAACGAATGTTTCCGGAGATGTCGGCCACCCAGACGATACTACTGATAGTCGCACTTGAGCACATTATGCTGGCCATACGCTTCGTGATCATCTGTGCGATACCGGACATTCCCAGTTGGGTCGCCACCGAAATGGCCAAGGTCGAATTTCTGCGCAGGGAGGCGGTCAGGCGGCTCTCGACGACGCCTTCGCCTTCCGATCACCAACCCGCTACTGTCATAGGTATGCTCCTTCTTGCAATGTTTTTCTTTCGATAAACGTATTTCTACATCCATATCCTCCAACTGACTTTTTTACTTTTCCAAAACTTGCTTTTATTATCACACTCCGTATATGTTGGTGTGACGAAATCCACAAATCTACAATTAAATTTTTCTGGCTACTTGTAAAAATAATACATCTTTATAAGAGACATTATATGAAAAAAAAACTTTTTTTAACAGTATAAATAATCTTATTATTTATGTTGATTCCATATATAAGCTTCTTATAAATGATTAATATTATTAAGATTGAAAACCAAACAAAGATACACCTTTTATTTGCACTGAAATCTATTATTTTATTTTACAATAATCAAAATCTTATTTTCAGTTTGAGCTTTAGTTGAGTTCTTATATTTAAAAATGGATTTCACTTACGAATCGTATAGACATAGGCAACGATGAAATTTAACAATTGGATTTTGTTGATAGTGTTATTTTAATCATCACAGTGTTACAGAGTTTTTTATTACAAAAAATTTTTATTTCTTAATGTTATGATAATTTGTTATTTAATTTTGTTGAATAATAGTAACAAAAATCAAAGTCAATATTCGAAATGAATTTAAATTTGATCATAATATTTTATGATCGTTAAACGGATATATACCCATTCCTCATTGTTCAGAATAAAATTTTTCAAATCCAACAAATGTCTAAACAAGAAGAAAGGGCCATTCTTTTTTTCCATCGCAAGAAGTATCAAGTATCTATCGATCCGGCTTGCTCCAAGAGGGCTGCGTTTAATTTTAGAAGTTTGCATCATCAGCGTATCTGTGATTTATATTATACAAAATTTTGCACGGGTTATTTGTGATCGTCGAGATTGATCTTTTCATATGACTATTTCATTACAAACTTTAATTTTAATTCAAGTTTAATATTTTCCTGTGTATTAGTATCCGAATTCTAATGTTTAAGCATCTTACAAATTTTTATAATAAAAATAAGCAATAGGCATGTTACTTACAATATTTACAAATATTTATCAAACAATTTTTACATAATTAATATTCATGAAAATTCATGTATTTTGAAATTCTGTCATTTACATCTGTGTGGAAAGCATTTATAATCATTTCTTTTTTAATTTTATACGCTTGATTTAGCAGATGCGCTGGACGCGATTCTTTCCTTTTCTTAGTCATATTTCTTTAAACACAACCTGCTGTCTCTATCGTTTTCCGTTGCTATAGTGTAATACTCAAATTTATCACGTAATCGTAATAATCTAATCAAATCCCAGAAACGCATCTTTACTCTTCAGATTATAATTTTTTCAAGAGAGAGAAATATATTAGATACTCAAAAATACTTTAATATTTAATAATATTTATACATGAGTATTTTGTTTTTATATTCGTCTCTAACTATTTTCAAGTCAAAATTTATGATATTCTTTCAAAATTTAAATTATAAAATATCACGTAACTTGAGAGTTGAACAGCTTTTCATTTTTGCCACGAATATAAGTATATCAGAGTAATAAAATTGTAACAGTGGTTAAAGTGTAAAAATATATAGTTACATTTTTTGGTATGTAAAAATTGCATACTTTTTCTATAAAAAATGCATAAAAAAAGATCAAACAGATACAAAAAATTCGTACTAAAAAAGAAAAAAAATACTCATATTTACAAATATGTGAAATTAAAAAAGGGTCTTTTTCTAAAAAAAAAAAATTATTTTTAGATAACTCGTAATTTTTGCATGTATAAAACAGTTCGGAATGTTTTTTTGTGTTTTAACTATTCACTTTTCCATTTTTATGTTATTTAATTTTCATATATATAAATAATACATCATAATAACTTCGAAACCTTTTTTTTAAACACCCATAAGCCGAATAAATTTGTTCGTATTCAAATACTCATAAATAGTATTCTAAATAAATTTCATCTATATACTTAATTTAGTATGTTATTTTGATTGTAAATACTTTACTTGAGTTTACAAAGACCAAAACAGGACAACTATTATAGTAGAAACATAGATTGTTGACTGCAACTTTCAAATTATAGTTAATTTATCACGTTTTATGTTAGTTAAAGTATTATGCACGTAGGTATGCTATTTTGTATAATTTCATCAAATCAAAACTAATTCAACAGATGAAAAAAATTAAGTTTCAGACAATTTCCATTATCTCAATAAAGCACAATACCGTCAATATTGTGCACTTCAGTGTATCATAGATAAGTAAACTAGAATTTTTATGTCAATGTAAATAAAAATTGAAATTTACTTTAAAACAATAGATTCAAGCATTTTCAATCGAACACATATATACTCTAAGATCGTATAGTTGTAAGCATAATATCTATTACAATTACCTGTGAATATATATTGAGCATTTTTTATGAGACTCTAAATGAAAAATCTTGCATATATTTCGTTCTATATATTTTTGAAACTCTATACAATGTTTTAATATTGTTATAAGTTATCTTTTTTCTAAACCCTGAGCTACTCAACTTTTTCACTTACCGTGATCGCTAAACATTTTCTGACCTCATCATTTTAATCTTATCCTGAATATTTCCTGACCCTTAATGCTCAGCTTAAACAGACAAAAGTTGCGCTAATCATTCATTATACGATTCAAACTTTCCCCCCACAAAAGATGACACATGTTAAAACGAGTAATCAGGTAAGTTGCAATAGCAGAAACAGAGCGAACCAAAAAGAATCATATCTCAGATAGCAAGAAACGTTCCACTGGAAACGTAGATACGTTGTCCTATTGAGCCGGAAACGTCCCTACAACAAAATTATAATAATTCACTTTGTCATTTATTAACACCTATCTTGCTTCACATAGTATTGGGTATTCGCTTTGTTAGAGTAGACGACCGTTATTTCTTTTCTTTTACGAAATGAGTTACTCCATCTAATGGCAGCGGCAGGTCAGATATCGGATACTTTACAATCTTAATGATTTTGTACATCGTTAACGAACGTTGCTAAGACGTTCAGAAACATTTCTAAATGTAGTGATGATTAAGTTTCTGAGAAACGTTCCTATAACATGACCTTGCAACCAAATCAGACATTTTCAACCCTGTGGAAACGTTTCCACCTCAATAGAGCAACGTTCCTGCGCTTTTCCAGTGAAACGTCTCTTGCTATCTGGAACAAGACCATTGACTCATGTAAATCTAGACACGAAAAGTTCAGAACCATGCACGCACCCATATCACATATACATAATACATACGAACGCGCTCCTCATGCTCGTCCATCTGCATCCACGTTCCTCCGTTCATCGGTCGTCCCACCTTCCCACCCGGTCTACTTTACTCTCGCTCGAACACTCAGGGAGATTCGTGGTGAGTCCAGCAGACGGTGCACCCGGCAGCGAAGAGGAACTGAAGCAGCAACAGCAGCACTGCGCCGAGGAGCTGGCGAGCGCCCGCTCGAGCTACCGGGGCCCCAGCCAGCCGGACACTCCCACCGTGCCGTCCTCCAACGCCCAGACACCCAGCATCCCAGGCACACCCAGCGCCGCGAGCAGCAGCATGCACATCGCGACGATGCCCATAATACCGAAGATCGCCGAAACGCCGACCCTGGCGCCCGAGACACCCGGGAGCACCGGCAGCGGCAGCGACCACAGCAGTCCATTCCTGTCCGACGGGGCGACCGGCATCTCCAGAGATTACGCCGCGATGCCCAGGGGAAGCATTCCGGGAGGTGAGAAAGGTAGGCCATCCTAGCGCCATCCTCCGCATCATAATCATTACGCCCGTAAATTGATTTCCCCAGCTGGAAGATAATTTCACTGCATTCGTAGAATATGCATGAACGTGATTTACGCTACTGTCTGTATAATGAGATTCTAGGACACTCGTATTATACCGGAAATAGATGAGACATATGCTGTACAGGAAAAAATATTATTACAGTTTCTTATATTATCGTGCGGGTATTATTGTAATCATAGCTTATTTCGTCCTTTATATCTAGTTTCCTCTGCTTCTCCGTTTTATTAAATTATAAAACAATAATAAATTACACAAGGTATAAAGTTCTCGTTTATATTCCGATATTTTTAAGAAATCATATAATAACCGGAGCATAAATCTAAAATAATAGAATTCATTGATTTTCACAAAAACATTCATAAAAATATCAATGATTATCAATGTTATATATTGGCAACCGTAGGACGAAGGTCGAGGGATTGGATAACGAGCGAGCAGGAGTCGTCAGGCAGCGGGGATTATAGTCATCATTTGACGATTGGTCCCCACGGCGGCATCGATTGGGTGCGGAGGCTTGGCCTCGAGGGCGGCGGCAGAAAGTCAAGCGATTCCGAAATCAGTGGAGTCGGAACTGGAAGCAATAGCGGAGACGAAATGACCTTACATAGGTCGACTGATTGCATCGCCTCTAAGGATCTTGCGGCATCCTCGGACAGTGATCTTCTTCGGTAAAAAAGACATCACTAATCTTATTTAAATTGTCATCGTTATATATTATATATAGCGATATTATTTGAAGTGAAAATCGATTTTATCATACATTATCCTTATATTATTTATAATATTTCAAACATAAGGGCTAAATATTTCATTCACAAATATAGTATTTTTGTCACTGGGATATAAAATCAAATTTCACGGTCCAGTAGTCATCATTGCAGTGTGCGAAAGCGTTAAAATTTACGTCCAAGTGACAAACATTATTTCTTAATATATTATACCCTAAATTTCGATTTTAGGCCACATTATTTCCACGATAAAATTAAATTTTACGGCGTAGTATATTAAGAAATTAATTTTTTACTTTTATAACTAAAATAATGTTACGAAAATCATTGAATAGTATTAAGTTAGTTACTAAAAAATTGATGCTTTTGCACATAACAAAAATAGAATATAATTTAATTTTTTTTTAATGAATGATTCAAGGTCCATACCACCATGGTCAGCTCTGCCCAGAAATCAAAAGTTTCGCGTATCTGTTTCACCTGAAAAAGAGAAAGCCCGTGAAAAGGAGAGACATCAGCACCAACAGCAATTACAGCAAATGCAGCAATATCAGCTTCATCGAGATTCCGTACAAGAGCATCGGGACAAACAATTGCACAGCGAGAAAGAAAAAGAGGTCCCCGTGGTGTCTGATTCCAGCCGGACAGCGTCCAGCCAGGAGGATGAGAAATCGGCGAAAGAGGAGCGCGAAGCTAAGAAAACCAGAGTGAAGCAGAGCCTTATGAAGAGAGCTCGATCCGTTGCAATATTTTCTCTCAAATTAAAGGTAAGCAAAAGATTGATTGAATTTCTAACAACTGAACTTACAACGAGAGTGCAGACATTCCGTGAAATGGATTTTCGATTGGAGAGTCGATTTCTGGTACCTAAGAGATATGGACAATCTTGTCTCAAATATCCTCTATTTCGTTAAAAACTGATGTCTCTTCTATTGACTGTCACATTGCAAGTATTTAAGATCCGAAAACGAGGAAGGAAAATTATAAAAATAGACCTTAAGAGCTAATTTATTACAAAATATTGATTTTTCAGGAAATTATAAGCAATTAAAGATAGCGTAAGAAAATGGTTAAAAATTTGTTTTCATTTTAAACAATTAAATGACTTTGATTGCTTATAATTTCCTGAAAAATCATTATTTTTAATGAATCAGAGCTTAAGTTTTAGCTCTTAAGGTCTACTTTTATAATTTTCCTTCCTCGTTTTCGTATCTTAAATACTTGTAATGCGACTTAAATACTTGCAATTGTCAATAGAAGAGACATCATTTTTTAACGAAGTAGAGAATATTTGAGATGAGATTGCCCATATCTCAAGAAAAGGGGACTATGTGATGATAGTAGGAACACTGGGCTTTATTTTTAGGTACCAGAAATCAACTCTCCAATGCTCGTGAAAATCCGTTTCCCGGAGGGTGTGCACTCCCTAGTTAGTCCCGTAGTTAAATTCTTTCTTAAAAATATTAATATTTACTGATATTATTCATGCTTTAACAAGGCAGTATCCCAGGTGATTTTTTTTTTATTTCAATAGATGCACCTCAATGTATAGAGTGTTAAAAAACAAGAGATACACATTTTTCGGTTATAAATGTTTGAAAAGATTAAAAATATCGATAAATAAGTAAAAAAAAATTTTTTATAAGAAAACTTATTACAATATTAAATATTCAAAATATTAACAGTCTGGCATATCATGGTTAACATTGAAAATGGCTTTTATCTCTGTAAAATGTTTGCTTGTCGGTAACAAAAAGTGCATGTCTTTTAAAAATTAAATAATGATTTAATAAAAGATAATATACCAAAAATTTGGAAATGACACTAAACATTCTGCCTTGTACATTACTCTTGTAAATGTAAATGCCTGGTTGTTTTTCCTCAAACTTTGTGACGTGCTTCTGGATTTATATTCTTTAACCGGGAGAGTCCATCAAAGTCTTTTGGAGTACGGATTCTGACGTAGTAGTGAGAGTCGATTTCAGATATCTAAAAATGAAGCACAGTAATCATTAGTCGTTCTTATTTATTCTTTTTCCGAAGATATGAACTACGTAATTTTACGTTTGCAATATTTTAATAAAAAATTATATCTTTTCTATTGGCCATAATTCTATGAATATTAAATTTATGTTATGAGAAGAAAACTAAAGAAGGTGATAAGATAAAGCTTTAATTTAAGCTTTTATTCCTTAAAATATTAATTTTTTATAAAATGACAAAAATTTTAAGATAAGTAGCCCAAGAACATGACCAAAAAACATTTTCTTAGTCTGTCTTTGATTTATTAGGTTATAACTTTATGACACATCAATATTTTTTAAGGGATCAAAAATTTAATTTAAGCTTTTATTTTCTATTTTGATGCATTTTTGAAAGTTTTTATAATGTATAAATATAATTTTTTATTAGAATCAGGCAAATTTAAGATTACATAGCGTCTATATCTAGAAAAAGAGCCCTTTAGAACGGAATGTGGGTACCGGGCTCCATTTCCAGATCCAAAAACTCAATTGTAAATGTATTTCGTCAAACTCCTATTTCCAAAAATCTTGGACTCGTAAGTTTTCCGTTCATATTTCATAACAACAAACAGCACAAATATAGCTTTTTTTCTTTGATAATATTCACCAATCAACGCATGAATAAAAATCTAACAATCGTTGATGTACCTATAGATAAAAATAGAAGAAATGGATGAAATAGATAAATGTAGGTTTTCTAAATAAAAAATACAATTAATTTTTTTTTTTTTGTTTAGGAACGAAGGCAACGAGAGGCAGAAGTGAAAGCAAAAGAAGCCGAAAGAGAAGCTCGATGGCAACAACCGGAGTCGTGTGTAGGTGGTGAGCTTTCCTGCATTCCGATAGAAAAGCTTATATCCGTGGACGACATCGCAGCAATGGATATGCGCAGAATGAATCATTAGTCGCCGCTGCTTATTTTCTCTTTAATTCTGATGCTACTTCTAGGGAACGACAAAATGTGTCGATACGGCGCACTGGTTCCTCTGGACTTTGAGAGACTCTTAACTGAAAAAAGTCTCATAGAAATTCATTTGTATAAATTTTCTGTTTGTACATAAATTTATTATTGCTAACATTCCATGTTTATATGTTAACACGTGTGGATTTTCATTTCTTATTTTTGAATAAAATACGTTTTTTGTAAATTTCCATTTGTTTCGACAAATTTATTTCTTAACAAATGCATCTTTTCTTTCAAATGCATCATGCAAACATGATTTTTGTATATATTAATCAAAAGAAATTTTCTATCAGACTTTTTTGACTGAAAAGCTCTGTCAATGGTACAGATTAAAAGGCACGACTTGCTAAGCGTGCTCAACAAGCCAAAAGGATTTGAGTGCTACGCAACGAAAATGAAATCAAGCCAATGATTGAAAAAAAATAGTTTCTAATTGCGTTAAAACATTTAAATCGTCATTATGCGTAGCAAATGCAAAAAGTGTCAGTATTACGTAATTTACGGCCTGTCCTTACAGCAGCAGACTTCTTTGTAATTTGAATCTGATTACAAAGCATTGCGAAATATCAGTTAAAGCTCAGCTGACATATTCATTTTTTTTTCATTTCTTTTCTGTTTTTATCCATTCAATATCATATTCATTTACATGCACAAATAAAATAAATAGCAAATCATTTTCAGTTTTTTTTTTCTTTTTAATTTGATTTCATATTCAATAAAAGTAGTTTATATTTTTTCAACTGAAAAATTTATTAAAACGTGATATAAACTATTTTTCTTTATATGCGCCCAATGACTTTCTCGGTTTCTTTAAACAGAGAAATCATTCAATTTATGTCAATTATCCTATTCCATGTAAGAAAAGGACGGATTTCTAATAGTCGAATTGAAAAAATGCAATAAAAATCAATAACAGTTACAGGGAAGCCCGCGGCTAGGATAGAGTAGTCGTAGAATTAAAACCATCAAGTAAAAAGCAGATACACTTGTTAAGACTTTTTTTGTAAAGCTCCTCTCATAAGTAAAGTGAACCTTAGCCTGTAACAGTTTTTTAGCATCAAATCTAGAATGTCCCGCCGATGGTGAAACATAATTGTTATTGTTGCTAAAGTATAAGTTGTTACTCACTGTTAACTAGATTTTTTGCTAAGAGGTCTCTGTACATAATATGCAGATGTGACATTTTTAGGGAAGCCGGTAAGGAGAATGGATAACATCATTTATATGGTGTTGGTGTTCTCCCTGCCTATGTGAGTCTTGACTCACTTTTTCAAACACTCGGAAAGCATACAATAACGTTTCAATTGTTGACACATTCTTGTGATTTTGGAAAAATATTCATTGAGTTCAACATAAGCAATTATGTACATAATAGTCTTCAATTTATTAAACGAAACCATATGATATTGTTTGACATAAAACTTGAAATTGAATCTTATAAATGCCAATAACTGAGACGATACCTAAATTAAAATTCGTAAGTTCAGATAATTTTAGTTCCTGGTAATTATCGAATAGTTCGTGATTTTCTGAAATTGAATTGCTATATGCTTCGACTCCCCTTATGAAATGAAAAGTGCGCAAGACTCATTTGTACAGTTTCGAGTGACTTCTTGGAACAGAAGTGCAAATGTCAGGGACCGTTCTGTACATATTATTATTAGATGAACAGAAAAGCTCGTCGCAGCGGCGACCAATAATTTTTGTAAAATTCGTTGTACACGGCCTAGCACGCGCGCGCTATCTCCCCGTCCTCGGTCGCTGAGAGAAAAGAAAAGAGATAAAGCTCCCGATGCCAATCGACGCGGGAAAACTGACGCCAACAAGATGGAAGCTGGAAAGAAGCGAGAGTTGCCTCAAAACACCTTCGTTACGGAAAGCAGAGAAATGAAAAATACGCACTATATAGTTACTACTTAGATGCATCGACGAAAGTCGCGACAGCGTCGACAGAACCGGTAATACGCACTACTTTAGACACACTCACAATGCCTGACTCGATGTATAGATGTAAATCGAAGATCGTTAGTTACTAATTAGTGGCTTTCTTATTATTAAAACGTCAACAAATGAGGCTCAGGCAAGTCCATTAAGCATATGTGTTTGTTAGATGTTTTGTATAAAAGAAAAAAATCAGATATAATAAAAAAATCAAAGTATGTTAAATGCTATTCCATTTATTTATTATGTTTATTTATGTTTTTGTAAATGTTTTGTTACAATAGCGTACGCAATAGTTATTTTCGATACAAGTGATTTTATCCTCGTGTGGACGTTTGCGCCCGAGCGAAGCGAGGGTGAATTGGCCATACGAGAATAAAATCACTTTCTCACTCGTGTATCGAACACGATTTTTTGACACGACGTATGAAAAGCTCAATTTAGAGCATGCTTTTTTATTCGAATGTGCGCGAATGCGAATTTCGCGCACAGAATGTTAAAATAGTTATTTTACCCACTGATAAACCTTTGATAAGCAATTGATCAAAAAAGGTCATTTCGATATCAAGATTAATGCATACAATCAAATTTTATGCGCATTATTTAAAAAAATTTTTACATATTAATTGAATTTATTGGTTTTTTTTTAATTTTAATAAGATGACTTGACATAAATTTCGGTTTATTTAACTAAAGCTAGTATTTAAGTGAATAGTGAAAACATTTTTCCAATATATTGTAGACTATTATCATGGTTATTATGGTAAATCTCAAAATTATATTATCATGTACATTCCCAATATATTTAAAATTTTAGATTTAAAAAGTTTTGGAATTATACATTCAAGCAATGGCTGAAATATTCTCAGCCTATCAATTATTGTCAAGCCAATAATATTTCTCTTTACATTATATATTTTAATTTTTAATTTTCAACAGATTCGCTATAGCATGATCCAAAAATGACTCATGAATTTTTTCCCGCCAGCCCGGCATGAGTCATATACTTCGTGAGTTTTGATTTGAAAATATAATCAAAACTACAACGTGTCTAAGCGGTAAAGAAGAAATTCTATAATTATACTATAATAGTATATTATGCACCTAGGGAGTAAAAGTAAAGAATCTTCCAGAACCCATGTAAATTGTCACTCGAGTGTAAGGCGAGGGTGATAAACATGCGATCTGAAACATTCTTTGTTTGCTCCCGGTGTGAATAAGTATACGATTTTTTTGCCTAACGAGGCCAATAAAGTACAACTTTTACGGTCGGGCGCGGGGAGAAAAAGTTTTTAAATTATTCCAATAGAATTAGACAACGTCATCGGTACCTACATAGACACGAATACACACATTTTTATATTCAAGGAAATATTTTATTATTTTTAAATATTAACACACAAAGCCTTATATTATGTCAAAAATCATAATTATATTCATATTTCTATTAATATTTTAATATTATTTAAAAACCATTTTGATCCTTGAAATAATAATTCTATTCTCTGATATTTCTATCTCCCGCGCACACAAGCGCTATCGGCCAGTCACTCTAGAACGCACAGAGCCACGGTGGCTCAGCGGTAGCGCGTCGGACTCGTACCTCAAAAGTCCCGGGTGCGATTCCTGCTCCCCTGAAAAAGCCGGCACCACTGAAACTCGAATTTTTCATGTGCTTACTTTCACCGTGGTCTCGGTGGTTCGGAATCCACTTGAAACTTTAGGTCCAGTATTTGGGGAGGTAGCTCCCTCCAACTATCTATAGGCTTCGCTAATAAAAATTCACTCCCTTGGAGTATAAACACATACATGTAACATGATATGGCACATCGGCGTCTCAGTTGAAGAACCACGGCCACTAAAATTACTACTACCAGGAGGAAATTTCATAATATAAGCCTGGATGGGTCCTAGACAAATATTTAAGGAGTAAAATGAGACGTTATAAACATTAAAATCGAATGAAAAATAAAAAGTTGGCAAATTGCGAAAGTAACTTTTTTACTTATTGAACAATATATCTCCGTCTTCGATTAACAATTATTTTTTATGACAATAGTTTTTTTTCGGTTCAGAATGTATATAGGCCTTTCATATCAATGTGTACTTACATTATTATATTTTAATAACTTACGACATCACAATTTAATAGTGAACCCATTTTAAAATCACGATAACGTACCCCCTTAAGTGTACCGGCCTTTAGTCTTATTTTTATAAATTTTAAGTATTTGATAAGTTTTGCTGAAATTTCATACGGTTTACTTTCATTGATTTTGGAAAATTTGTTTTTATATTAATTTTATAACATTCAAATTTGGTTATATCCCGCACTACGTTGTTATTGGTTAATAAAACATTATGGCGTCATTTTGGAAGAGGGTTACATGATTGTTTCCCCGGATAGGCATAGGCTGTGCGGTACTTAGAGACTGTCTACATACTGGGCTTATTTGGGCTTTGAGCAATGGGCTTTGTGCAATGCGTAAAAAAATCGTTGTCGGTCATCTTGTAAATTCACAACCCGTGGTTGAAGGCAAATGTATACAACTGAGTACTGACTTCAACCATGGGTTGTGAATTTACAAGATGACCAACAACGATTTTTTTACACATTGCCCAAAGCCCAAAGCTCAAAAGTCAAAGCCCAAAACCCAGTATGTAGACAGTCTCTTAAGAATCGAAATCTAACATACTCGTGATCCATAGCAGAAGTTCAACATGTTAATCTTCTGCCGAAGAAATACTACAAAGGTTCTAAAATAATGATTGCTTCCTTAAATATTATTGATAGAAAATATATCTACATAAATTAATTTCGAGTACATAAAACTTAAATTATATATGCCTTTCTATCCAAATTGAAAATATATTGCAATTATCTTCAAATTAATATTCAAGAGAGTATTTTAGTTTTGA
>JAPYZO010003045.1:0-11719 GCA_030522905.1 Torymus flavipes
AACAGTAATTACAACATATAACGCACTGTTATTGCCCCGAGCATGATCAGCGTGTAGTGCTCTATGCCGAGGATCGAGGTCATCAACTTCAGGTCCCTCTCCACTTCCACCGGCACTGCAGCGGAGCATTGACAACAAAGTATAGATTGTTTTGTTAGCGGGCTATTAATTAATAGTAGTAGCCGGAAATAATTAGAAAGGAAAGAAACAAGTTATCGTACATATGTATTTTTAGATTTTATGCTTCTATAATGTCTCGTTTTAATGGTATCATAATGCACATAGCCACGAAAATACATTTTTCTATATATTATCAAAATACAGTTATAATTACAAACCGCCATTAGATTACAAACTCGTGTACACGCGAGCGACATGGAATTACGTAACATCCCCCCACCTATATTACACCAATTTTTGGCTCGATATCATTTTTCCGATACCCACCTCTCCTTTGTTATATTTTTAGTGATTTATCGACACACCCGAAAGCTATTCTAGACCACCCCGCGTATCTCTTTTCCTACACATTTTTCTACTCACCGACACCGCGAGGCCTGCACTTTGCCGGGCACTCGGCCGCGGGCTTACAGTTGACGATGCGAATCACATCGAGGGCCGTGATCACCTAGAGAGAGAGAGAACCTTCGTCATTCGCTTTTTAGCGCAAATTAACGAGGCAGCAGTCGGTGAACTTGAACGCCGCTGCCAAGTGCACGTCTCGCGGACACGCGTTGAAATATTTTCGTTATTCAAGAGCGGTCAGTGTCGGAATTTTAATGAACCGCGGGGGCTATTTTAGAGGATGTAATTGTCGGGGGAAGATGATTTTTCTCGTGTCGCTGTCAATGCCAGAGGTGTGAGTGGTATAGTGGTTGAAAAATATATGGGTATAGAGGAAGGGTATAGTTGTGTAATAATGGGTGGATATTTTACAAATGACGTGCGATTTAGTTGATTTAATTTATTGGGCGTGTATAATGTAGAGTGAAATCATTGCGTTGGATGGTATAACGGTTTCATTACTTTAAAATTATTGAGAACCAACTTGCTGATTGTACAAAATAATATCTTTGAAATTATAGGAATACATTTAGTCAATAAATAATAACAACTTACAAAAAGATCAATTACACTTACTTTGTGAATAACAAAGGTTTAAAATTCTAATTTAACCCAAAATTTCATTTGCCACTACTATAATAACCTTCCCACTCCCACCAGATATACATATACTCACCGTCCCAATGAGGCCGACGACGATCACGTAAACCGCGCTGCCCATCACGCTGTAATCGCAGACCGTGCAAGCGAGCTTCCCAACGCGCTGAAAGTTAAAAACATCATCATTCCTCGTGCAAAGATTCAGCCTTTACAGGTTATATGCAATATCTATATGTATCTCCCCTGACTAGGTAACCACCGCTGCCGCCGGCACCAAAGGGTTTTCTGCGGAACCGTCCCAGCATCCTGGCCAGAGTCTCCTCAGGGTATAATCTCAGCTATTATACGGTTATTTTGATTTTTGTACGATGCGATGACGCGAAGGACGGCATTTTTATACACGGGGCGGATATGTAGTGGGAAGTTGGTGGCGATTGGACGATGGGGCTGAAATTAGGCGACGTATATTTGAATACCCTGTGTATTTCCTTCACATCCATACCCATACACATATGTAAGTAACATACAATAAATTATACATTTATGTTCGAAACTTTAATTCAACCCTTAAATACACACAATTATAACCGTAAACATATATAATGTAACGAGAATAAATAATTAATCTTCTACGTATTGTACTGAGCATTCGATCCAGCGCCGTCGGCGGTTCTGACACTGACGTTGGCGGCGGCGGTAGTGGGACAAGTCGTAAAGTTCGAGAGTCTTGTCGCAAGCGGCTTTACGATCCGCACGCCGTCGCACTCTGTTAAACTGAAAATAAGCGAATGGTTTTTTTTTCTTTTAGCACCTCGCGACAACGTTAAAAGTGTATATAGATGATCGAGTGAGTAGAATATGGTAATTTGAATGTCGCTTGATTTATATCGCTTGACGAATGGATGTTTAGCGTGGTGAATTTAGTGTGAAGGTTGTGGTTATTGATAAAGGAAATAATAAGTCGAATGAAAAAGCTGGTGAGAGGTCAGGTGAGAGTATTTCATGCCGAAATCTTATCGAAGATACTTATGCTCCAAATGTTGCTGAAAATCCGATACGTTAACAATCAGCATTTCACTACTAAGAACTTTATGAGGTCTTTTATCAAAAAGTTTAAAATGTCATCAAGCGTAAAATGTTAAAAAAATGTGAGAAAAGGTATAAGAAAATGTACATTTTTGCTGAATTTCAGATGATTTTTTGTGACACACTTTCTTACGTTTAATTATACAATTTATAACATTTTATTCACAAGTATCTTATGTAACATAAGAAAGTGTAAGAAAAACTATGAAAAAAATAAGAAAGTATAATTTTTCGTAAGAAACGCGGTACACTGTTACAGTTTTTTTTTTTACAAATGATGACATTTTCTTACAGATTTTGATGTTTTCTTAAAAATTTACGTAAACATAAAATAAACGAAAAATGTAAGAAAGGGTATAACGAAACGTAAAAAAGCTACGACAATGTAATAAAGTGTAAACCCTTTTCACATTTTCTTAACATTTCCAATTTTCGCTTGGATCTCACTCTCGACTTCCCAATAATCATATTCCAATTCACTTTTCATTCAACCATTATCTTCGAGTAACTTCACAATACCTCGAGCAGAAATCCAACAACGTGCGGTCGAGAAGACCCCGGCGATCGGTGAAATCACGCCTAGTCATGTCGCGGAGCACGTGGCCGACGAACGTCTGGCAGGGGACGCTCACGGCTTGCAGGTCCGCGTCGATCTGTATCGTGGCGAGGACGTCGTCGTCGTTGATTCTGTAAAGTAACGTGGTTCGTCATTAACTAATGTTTAGGTTTCATTATTGCTGAATTAGTGAATATGTATAATACTTGTCGAAGAGGTATCGGATGCTCGCCAGTTGGTGGATGTCGAGAGGCTCGATGGCGATCCCGGGGTGGTCCCAGAGCAGCTGGTATTTCGCTGCGAGCTCGAGCTTGGCGCTGCTGAGGTGCTGGATTTTCTTCGATAGCATGGATCTGTTGAATTTTAAAGGTTGTATTAAGCATTAGGATGAAATGGTTTGTATAATTAAGGGCTCACCTAGAGAAAAACTGATCGACGCTGATGTCAACGTTCCGGATATTGGGGATCTGCGAAAGTTCGTATCGCAATGTTTCCTCCGAGCTGTTATTCGCATCATGAAGGATAATAGCGTTCCTCTCGTCAAGGGAGATAAGGTTTTCCAAGATATCGTTGAAGGATTCGTGTGAGTTGTGTTCGTACGACAGTCCGGCGTTCTCCACGAGATTGATCAGGAATATCTACAAATAATTGAGGGACACGTGCAAAATTAATAAAATCCATTTTATCAAAAAAAACAAAAAAAACAAGAAATTATTATCGATAAATTAACGACACATTGATTATAGCATATACATATGCATAAACAAAAAACGTCTATTACGCTACGTTGTAATCAGGATACCGTCGAGCGGCCGTCTCCACGTGGCACAGCTCCTTCGTGGTCCAGGTCCGGTTCTCGTATTTCAGGAAGTAGACATTCGTAGCGGGTCTTCCGTCTTCGGACGAGCTGCGGTCAACAATCGACATTGCATAAGCCTGGTTCTTATTCTTTTCTTTAAATAGTTAGATCATCGTTTCCGGATGCCCGGACAATAGGTATGTTTGCGTATCGGCGCGGTTAAGTAATTGGCGGAGATTATAAGGCTGCTCGTTGTTTTGCAAAGAGATATATAATGAAAATGTGATTTTTACAAAGTGGCTGGAATTGATTTTAAACTTTTTGTGCATTTGATAGGTGGTTATTCGTTAATGTTGCGGAAACGATGGTAAAGAAGAAAATTAGCGTGAGTTGTTTTAGTTGGCGTAGTTTTTGACAAGCGAATAAGTATTAAACGCGGACTTGAGTAACTATTTTCAGTTAAAAATTACGTAACGAAGAAGTCAAAATAAATTTTCTTACATAGTGATGATAAATGTTTGGAGGAAAATTTCGCCTTTGTAAAATCTTTTGAATTTCAGTATTGATTGATGAACCGGTAAATAATACACTTTTTTAGTTATTATAAAATCCATTATAAAATTGATAATAGGTATACCTTAAAATAATAAATTTTAAAATAATTTCATGCAAATCATAGTCCTGCGTACATAATCCTAAATAAAATGATTCAATAGTACAAAAGTTTAAATTCTGTGGCAATATATCCACAAATTGTACAATCGAGAATAGGTAGCGAATAAAGATTATCAACCGCTGAAATAGAAAAAACTTGTACAAACTTTTATTTTAACTAGGTACATCGTTGAACATATAATCTTTTGAATTTTATCAAATCTACCGATATATTTTCACACGTTCAATTGTATGTAACGCGTTAATTAGGTCCTTTCTAGTAATCAAAATATTTTCTCATAATTATACCTACCCCTCACACCCATACTCACCGACCCATCGTGCACACTTCTTCGCCCCTCCCGCCCATCCCAACCATGAGTGGCACCAACGTCAGTACGACGAACGCAGCGCAGACAAGGCACAGCGCCAGCAGAGCCCCGAAAAACTCCACAGACCCACCACCATCCTGCGTCGGCCACGTCTTCAGAAACCTCACAGCGCCCGTAGCAATAGTCCGAGCGCGCGTTGACGGCGCCTCGCACAGCACCTCCAGGTCGTCGGTCGGCATGGTTTTTTCTCACATCGTATACACTTATGTAGGTGGACACGCTGCGGAGGTGAAATGCAATTGATATGGCGCGCGAACGCGAGGCGTATATTGGCGATAGCAGGATTCGGAACGCTTTCCGGTGATGGTATTTGTTTCGCGCGCGCGTGTTGTTGGGGTATATAGGATGATTGATAGGGTTTTTATTGGTCCGTGGTGGATTTAGATTTGAGATGTGTATGCGCTGCCACTGCTTTGTTTGGTTTGGGTTGGGATTGAGGCGGTGATTGGTGTTGTGTTTTATGATAAAGAAAAATAGTATTGGTTTTTTTTATTGTCGTTTTTGATTTGGAGATGTGGTGTGTTTTATTTTAATTTTGTATAGTGATATAGGTAAAGGTCGTTAACCTGAATTGATGTAGTACGTATTTTTTTAAATCAATTATAAACCCTTAGTTTTTTTTTGGAAAAAAGAAGTCAATAATATTGAAAATTTTAAAGTATTCCGAGGGAACCGCAAGAGAATTTGGAATACTTACTTTATGTTTGAGTGTTGATTTTCATTTGAACAAGAACCACGACAGAAAACTGGCTTACAAAATGCAGGTATAATTAGACATGATTTTGGCATTTTGCAAAGTTTGCTAAGTATAACTATTTCTATAGTCTAATATACGTTTGTTTACTAATATAAAAAAAAAGTTTTAAATTAGATTTGAAGAATTGACTCCTTATCAAGAAACTTACAGCTTACCTATACTAGTCATAATATTGAATTAGTCTAAATTACAAGGGAATATTTATGATGCGGTAGATTTTCAAGTTAACTTTATGCAAAAATGAAAATTTTCAAAGTTCATCGCCTTTCTGAAACTCAAGTTTATTATACCCCTCCAAACAACAACCCACACCTTAAAACTCTCACTACCTATAACCAATACAAAAACACCACAAACTCCTCATCGCATCAGTATAACACCCACCATTCCAACAAAAAAAAATCATACTTACACTCACAGTGTACACACACTTGACACCTCGTTGGTAAGTAACGGCCGTCAGATCGGGACAGGACGCGAGCGGTAATAAAACTGTCCTCGCCGCATCGATGTCTGTATAAAGTGTATATAAGACGTATACGCGTGAGCTTTACGAGCCGACGATAACTGCCGAATAAGCTATATATCGCGCGGGGCGCAGCGTTAATAGCTCATTTTTCGCGAGTATGCTTATGTTATACATACGATATGCCAGCAGCAGCAGCTGAAAAGGTTATAGTAGCGTACGTGCTGGATCGTCATATTTTTTTGTTCTTCTTCTTTCGGCGCGTGATATGTCGAAACAGATAATCGAGGGCGTCATGGAGGTATAGAGAGAAGAAGAATAAGATGGGTTTTTAAAGTAACGTAACTTTCTTTATTCTCTTATATCAATAATTTAGGTTTGTATATAGATTATAGTATATAATGTATAATCGAATTTTTCGATATCGCTTATTACAATGCGCGTACACAATATGTAATTGCTCTTATTGACTCGTGTCCGTGTCTCCGACCGGAAATCCTATATATATAATATAATAAAATACACGTCGACCCGCGATCGTCCGGCAGTTTTTCTCATTGCAAAGTACTACTCTTAGGTATATTTACAAGCTACTTATACGTCGGTCAATTACTCACGTGACACAACAGCGCGAATTAAATTTTCATTTCGCCCTTTTGTATTTTTCTCGTTTTTGTATTTTTTTCCTATTGTCGGCGCATAAATTTGCATAAAGGCAACGGTTCGTGTGCACATACACACACATACTATATACTTATATAAATTCGTTCGAAGTCGTCGGGATCCGACCCGCAGTCCTCGACGTTATTACACACGCTATATTATTGTCGCTTTATATTTTTATTGTCATACGCTAAAAAAACCGATTCTCTGGCTCTTACAGATAGACTCTGAACAATTTCGCATAACAATTATAATAATCGCGTTCGCGCGCGCGTCCTGGCGGCGTATATATATATAATATATTGTACTCGGACAAGGGAAGAGGGGGAAAAACAATCGTCAACACAGCCTTTTACACTTCACATTATGCATCATAGTATTATTACAATGTTGCGCATGTATATACTCGATGGAGAAGATTCGGGAGCCGTCACAGGACGCGTCGCTCTCGCGCATATATTATGTATTACATGTAACACAACCGGAATGGAGTTATAATATATTATGACAATATCGGCTTCTTCTTCTGCTTTATTATACTTACGACTACGCACATATATACGATGCTCTCTCTGTGACTAAGTGACGCGCGGCGGGCGCGAAAACGAGTTTGAACATACATACACTTACGCAACAGGCCGCGGCGCAGAATATATGTCGGCTTTCCGCTATACATATACTTATATGCAAAATGCGCGCATTATTGCGCTGCGCTTGGTATGCGGCCGGTTCAAGTTCTCGCAGGTTGCGGATACCTTTTCTTTCATTCGAATTGACAATTACACCGATTTTTTCAACTATAATAAGCAGTAATTTCCGTACGAAACCTCACACACACGTATCATCATCATCATCATCATCATCAGACACTCGTGAACTTTGGCTGTCTGGCCTCATTCTCCGACCCGCTCGCATTCCCACTACTAGTACTACTACTGCTGCTACTCGGTCCAGCAGCCGATCCCTCGCTACTCGCGACCCTTCCGTTAACATCCATCAACAACGCGTGCTCGTAGCTCCTTCGTTTCCTCTTCATCGCAACGGCAGCAGCCTCTTGCTCCAGTCTATGCACGACGATCTCCTGCAGCTGTTCCTTCGTGATCTCCTTGCTCTTCTTCCGTTCCCTCGAGTTACCTCGTCTTAACGATTCCAGTCGTTCCTTGCTCCCAGTGTGTCTTCGTGGTAGAGCAGGGAAGGAAGACGCGCCAAGAGGTAAGCTACCGTTGCTCGATGCGTGTTCTAGAAGAAGGTAATGCGGCTGCTGTTGCCGGGGTTGCAGGAGTTCCTGGCAGGATCTAACGACTGCAGCCCGGTCGCAGCATAGACTATCCGATAGTGGGTACTTGGCGATAACAGTAGTATTAAGGGGCGACGAGGATTCGTCGGCGGATCGGCCGTATGGCGGAGGCGCGGCTGAACAATCCGAGCAGCATTGGTTACTACTGCTACCGCCGCTACGCGAGGTCGTGTACTTCACGTCGACCAGACTCTGCTCGCTACGGTGTCGCTGCTGCTGGTTCTGATGATGATGCTGGTGTCGATGGAGATGATGATTATTGTTGTTGTTGATGGTAGCCACTTGGAGGTACTGTGGCCGGGGCGGCTGGTACACGCGGTGTGGCACGAGCTCCGTCACTGGCTGAAGCTGCTCCTCGTCGATTATGAAACCTAGAGACATACAGAGGCACAACGTACGGTGCTGTTTTGGGTTTACAACCCGGGTATACATGCAGGGCAGGATGACTTTGAATGATATGGTGAGAGATTTTATTAACCACAACCAGATGAGATGTATTTAGACGCCAGACCCCTTGTATTTCGGAGCGTTGTTGTTATATATATATATATTTATTAGTTGCCGGTTTGCGCACGGGAACGAATGGATTATTAATTTAGCAAAAATATAACCACAAGTGTAAATATTTCTGTAAAATTACTCGAGACCTCAGATATGGCTATGGCATGCCCAATAGTTATATACCTAAAACGCTACCCCACCGTCATACTCCACCCCTCAGCGCTTTCGCACGACATTCAAATGCACGGTACTTTTATACAACTTGTGTACAACAACACGAGACAAACGTACAACACAGACGTTCCTCTTTCTGCACCTACGCGTCCACGGGGCTCTGGTCGATGGGCGGGATGTCGATGTGCAGTCCGGTCGACCCGTTGTTGTTGTTGGTACTGCTGCTACCGTTGGTCATTCCTCTCTGCTGCTGTTGCTGCTGGAGTTGCTGGAGAGGATAGAGTCCTGTGGGCGTGAGGGCGAAGCCGTCGGCGAGACTGCCGCTGGGCACCTTGCGCAGGGGCATCACGCCGTCTGGGGAAACGAGAGTCACCAGCACCGGGACGATCACACGCGGGCACATGGTTGTGGAAGCTTCGTTATGTGGTTACTTTACTGTGGGAAAAGTGTGTGGAGTCGAGAACGCGGTTGGATATTTAAAATAATTTTACGTGAAACTATAGGTAATATAGTATACCTTGAATTATTTCATGAGATTAGAAAAGTTTTTTACTTTTTAGATCAATGTATTGAAATGTCAATCATTATACATATATACCTTGGAATTCTTCAGTTTTTTTAGTTCCTTGTTATAAGATTGGTGGAAAAATTTGAACGATGTTCTCGACTCCAAACAATTTCAACACTGTATTTATACATGCAAACGACATTCTACCCTATTAACTATACAAACGTGCGAGTTATTATATCAAGCGGGAAAAGTGTGCAAATCATGCAAATAAAGCGTGAGAGCAAAGCCATATCAGAACTACTGCTTTTCTTACATTATACACTACTTTATCAATTACATAATTACTATATGGAATAAAGATTCCAACTTCTCAACTATACACTCGTAGTGCACTTATATCTATATGTGGAATAAGATATAAATATTTTTCTACCAAGACCTTCGTCTTATCTTTCTACGTTTAATAAAAAAAGTATATCAAGTGCATGCGAAAGAAAAGCTCGCAGTTTCTTCTAGAACTATATACTAGCATTACTCTAGCGGGCATAAAGGTCTAAAATTTACCAAAAATCACATATTCTTCTTGTTTCTAAAACTTACATTCCTGCTAAATCTTAGACCTCTACACCCCAACATCACCAACTATGAAATATCGTTAATAACTATCACTCTCTACACACCTGGGGACGTCTGATGCCTGAGCTCATCCTGGAGCCTATAGAACTCCGCGAGCTCTCTACCGGAGCACAACGGGGTATCAACCTGCACGGTACTATTAAACAGCGAGTAATCCACCTCGTAACCCTGCCTGTCTTTCGAGTAGCTCACGAGCGGCTCGAACCTGTGTCCCCATAGTATCTCCGACGGCAGATATGAGGACCTCGCCTGTGTGGTCTGCCCAGTCGACTCAATCGTGCCTTCAAGTATAACGACAATCTCAAACCGCTCGGTGAGCATGTCCTCAGCGGACATGTTGTAGAACGGCGAGTTCGCCTCCATGCGATGTACAACAGTACACGGCCAGATGAAGAACAAGTTCTCCTCCTGTCCGTCCGCTCCGACAACCAACTCCTGCTGGTTATGCGGCAATATCTCGCCTTCCTTAGTAGTCCTCGACCGGATAAGCTGAGCGCGTACCGTCGCGCCGATAATATGACTCTTCCTCATATCCCCCACACGGAACATGAGGCATAGTTCGCCGTCCCTCTGGCATATAACCGCCTGCTTGGAGAACAGTAACGTCTGGGTACGCTGTTTCGGTCTGGACATCTTAGCGAAGACAATGCCAACCATGAACGCCTGTATCATCACGCCCGATATGCTCTGTATGCACATGACGAATATCGCCTCGGGGCATTCCTCCGTCGTCGATCTACCACCGTATCCAATAGTATGCTGAGTCTCGATGCTGAAGAGGAAACAGCTGGTGAACCCGTGGAGATCTGTTACACAGGGTTTCCAGGCATCGCTGTCCATGTGTTTTGGATCGAAGTCGCCGTGAGTGAACGCTATCAGCCACCAGATCCCTGCGAATGTCATCCAGGAGAGCACGAAACTGAGCGCGAAGCATAGCAGCGTCCAGCGCCACTGGGTGTCCACCAAGGTAGTGAAGATGTCTTGTAGGAAGCGGAGAGAACGACGAGAGATTCGGGATTGGAGGACGTTGCACTCGCCGCTTTTGAGGACTGCGCGACGGCGGAGTTTGCGAGTTGGACCTGCCCGGAATCTGCTCCTACGGAGAAAGAAATGTTAGCTTTGATGCGTGGTAGGAGAGTATGATATAAACAAGTTGGTGTATTATAGGCGTGTATTATAATGCGACAGGGTGTTTATACTTTAATCGCGTCGATTATTATTCATTGCGAAGATTGTTTTAAAATGTGTAATTATCGGGTAAATGGGTGATTATTCAAATAGAAAAGTAAATTAGACGATAATCGTGTGGTGTGATACGGAAAAACATTATAGCGCACCGCAGCCTTCGTGTGAACACGATTTTTTTTTCTTTCAAGTGTAAGGTTGAGAGAACCTGTGTAGAACAAATATTAACAAATATTGCTAGACTAAGTAAAAAATGTAAAAGTGTGTAGGGTACATTGTAGTATAACGCGGTTTCATAAATTTTCATTGGAGTATTTACATTTTTAAATGCCTACTATGCTAAGTTTATTTGTTTCTTTTTGCAAATTGTCATGCCTAACGTTAGAATAGCCTATAGACTCCAAAAGTCTCAATTTTCGTATCTATAGTAATACTTTTACGTCTATATTTTTTATTAACTAGTGTTATACTTTATCTTTTCTTTAAAAAATCGCCCACCCATCGTAAATTAAGCACATTCGAAATTAATGTGTCGGATGAGTAACAAAACAGCTTATATACATTTGACACATACCGATAGTCACACACATCACGCGCGCACGCGCTTTTAATGCGCAATAAACGCGCTCGCGGCGACCGCTCGTAATAAGTAACCACATTAACGTGCGGAACGTAATATTTGAACAAGTCGCTGTCGCGCGAGGAGACGAGGAAATGTACCGCCGCACTCGAAGATATACATAAAAATTTTTGCAAACACAGCCGTGGAAGTAACGCAATACGCACGTGCGGAAAAGTGATGAGACGCGCGGTTGATTGAAAGAAACAAAAATAAGAGTAAGTAATGCGGCAGAAAAGTGGAAATGCGATATATATAT
>JAPYZO010003046.1:16-13432 GCA_030522905.1 Torymus flavipes
TGGATCACGTGGCGGATTTTTATAATTTTTTCCAAGTTTCTTTTTTTTTATTTAAGGCTGGTGATAATGAACGATGTCTAATCGTGATAAAAATTGATAAATAAAGATTCTTACACTTAAACACGAATATATACAGACATACACGTGATTCTGCGAAAGCAACATTGTCTCATCTTTAAAAATTTGGAACAAGTCTTTATCTTTGTAAACCTCTTCACTCACACAAAGCATCTCCATTCATCGGCACACAAACCACTTATATCGGAGATAAGCAAAATCTCTATACACAAACGTCAGTCAAAAACGATTTACTCAGCCTCACATAAAATTATTTAAATTTGGCCCAAGGTATACTCGCATCGTCCTAATTATCACCTATACCTAAAAGTGCACACATTCTCACGTGACACTTATAATACAATAGTAAGTACCGGTAACACTCCCCATAAAAATCACATTTTCTCGTTCCCATTCCACTCCCCGATAATCCATTTCACACACACACACATACACACACCACGCGCACGCTATAAAAAGAACAACCGAACAAGCGTAATAAAACTATAACAATCTCGAATAATAATTTCCCAGCCGAATTCTCATCGCTACCTGCTCTTGAACGACATTTGGTTGCTCTGGCTTCTCTGCAGTACGATCGGCGGCTTAGCCATCCATCCTCCAGGCAGGAGTTTCTGCTGGTCGCAATCCTCAGGCGACGAGGGGCCACCATTGCTACTCGACTCCTGCCTCCTAGCCATCACCACTTCGCTACTCATCACCATCTCCTACAGCTGCTCAACTCGGACTCAGTGCGGATACTCGCGCGCCATGCTCTCTTATCGGCGATCGGTTATCGGCTCGCGTTTGCTCTTGCTCTTCGCGAGTGTATAAGTGTGTGTTAATTCGTAGCGCACGTGTGTGTGGGTATAGTATGTTGTCACGAGGCGAGGCGCTGCGCGACACTGAGAGATGGACGGAGTAGGAGGACGACAAGCGTGTTATCAGACCTGCGGCCGCTTATCACAGCGTCTAGAGGTGGAGGAGGAAGAAGACGTAGAAGAGAGAGAGAGAGAGAGAGAGAGAGAAAAGTGCAGGTGCGCAAAGGTGAGTACAGTGTGTGTGTTATTTTTTTCGGGGGTAAGTTTGGTATATACGTTGTTCGCTTTGTTTTTCGTAGATTTAAAACGAGAGAGAGAGACGCGATAATCAGTAGTGGAAATATTTTTATATCGAGCGCCGCCGAGATTTTTACGGCAGCGTGCGAAAATTAAAAAGAATTACGGCGCTGATTATCAGGTCGTGGTGTTTATGTTTGACGAAACTATTACTCCGGTTTTCTGAGCGTTTGAATATTTTTAGAACACTATACACTCATTCACTCTCTTAACATTCTTACGACGATGCCGCCTTCGAGAATCGATATATGTCACATGCACACAACCCGACCGCGATATAGAACCATGGCGGGTAGACGAGCGGAAGCTAAGCATTTGCCAAACGGAAGCCCTCGATTAGCAGCGTCGGCTCGATCCAGCTCTCCGCTCTCTCGCTATATATGCATATATAGAACGCGCGTGCGATCGCATATCTGCTGCACTGGATATAAACCCCTTGCAACACACGCACGTGCAATGATTCTTTTTCTTTCTACCTTGGTAAAGAACGAACCGGGTGTCCCTGCGCCGTCTGCGCAGTCTGGCCCTCGTCCTCGCGACGATCAGCTGCATCCTCATATAACTCGCGAACGAACGTTTAGTGTGTATATCAATGTACGATATTTAAGAAAATCGGTGTGCGTATGGCTGAGTTGACAGAGCCGGACTGTCAGCGCGCCGATGATGATGCGCGCGCTTGAGTGAGCGAGCGATGGAGCCGATCATTATAATGACGAAGAGGGGAGGGGAAGTGATAAGCGTAGGAGAGGACGGAAGATGACGATGTGCGGTAGACACGCGTGGATTAGGGTGGAAAGTTGCGAAGTCGAATTAAGATTGTAGTATTTATTTTTAAATTTAAGCGAGCTTTCTTATGTGTATCAAAGCTGCAGTCGGCATTTTTATCACCCCAAACGTCTTCGCAAAACAACTCCAATCGGGCAATACGCGAAGAGTAATAAACATTTTTTTTTTGAACGACACCCTCTCCTCTCTATTGAATGTTTAACTTTACGCAATAGCTCGAGGCGCGCGCGCGATATATTGTCTGTTATCAAGGCTCTGAAAAAGCCGGCGCATAGATAAGACACTATATGATGCGTGTCAAGTTTACTGAAATCTCGCTCAAGTATACAAACACAACGCCTATTCTTAGGCAAACAAATCATCTCTCAACGATAACATCATCATCGGCAATGAATTTTCGTTACATTATTTTTTTCGCCGATCGAACTACTCTCGTGAAATCGAGAGGCGCCAAGGCCGCGTCCTCATGTCGATTGTGCAAACTCGAAAGTCAAACACACTCGCGCTTCGGTCCAATAAATAATCGCTCGACGCAGTGTGTGACGTTGTTGCGTGGTGTTAATTGAGCGTGGTTTCGCATTAGCGGCTAGGTGCGAGAGGATCGCGCGGCCGAAAATAGGGTGATTTTTGTTGGCCGTTTTAATTCGCGTATAAGGATGTTTGCGATATCGAGTCTGTTTATAAGTATAACTTTTCTAAAGTGGTTCTACTGATAGAAACATACCGTAAATATCTACATTAGCGTCGATCTATTAGTTCACGATATCTCAGGATAATAAATTTCTCGTTTACGATTAATTACCGGTAATCACAGAACGAACCGACACTTCCGGAACACCGTAATCACACCTTATCAAACCATTACACGAAAAAACCCATTGTTTCTGTATATAAGAACGTGTTTACGCACGCGTTTATCCGAGGGGAGCCTCGCATTCGAATTAGCGATCGCTAACTCGCTCGTTATCGCGAGCCGAGGCGAGACCTTAACCGTGCAGCGCGCGCATCCTTCCGAGGCGCTTCCCGTTTCCGCAATCGATCGATCGATCGATTGATTATCGACTGGCGCAGTGAATAATAATGAATGAAGTGTGTTTATGTCTGGAAGGATAAATTGTGGTAATGGATTGTTGTTATTTTTGAAGGTGTCTAATTGATTTATAATTGCGCGGTATTTGCGTGCACGTGGAGTGGAAACTTACGGACAAGGTACTGTCGAATTCTAGGCGCGGGATGATTGACAAGATGACAGGTGTAAGAATGAGAATCTTTTACTTAAATAGAACATATAAACGAGGATATGACAGTAAAAAAGAAAAAATAAGAAATGTATATTTCAAAACGTACAGCGTCGAATCCGTTTGCAATTTTCGATACAATTACAATGACAGTCGTAAATTGGTACACTTCGCGTCTTAATCGCATCGCGATCCACTAAATATTTTCCGCGTCGCGCATGAGGCGTGATTTGCATATATTTAAAGTAATTTTTTGCGACGAGCCTAAATTGATGGGGGCAAAAATAAGATGCTAATCAGGTGGAAATTGAATTCCTACGTATACGTGTATATAGATGGAACAAATGGGTAACGACGCAGAATCGGATGTGTACTGGTATAATCGCGCGTGTTACGTGTGTAGCGTGTGTGACGATTTTTCATAAATGGCAATACCAAGTTGTTTGCATATATGATGCAGAAAAAAAAGAGGAGCGCGAGTAGATCAATAACCCTGTCTGATTTTTTTTCTTCTTCTTCTGCTTTGTATAATAGGTAGCTCTTGTTTGAAAAGTATAATGTATTGGTTCTAGATTTCGATGGAAACTTGTTTCCTCTGTCGTATAGCGCGATTGAAATCTTGCAATTGTTTGTTTATATGTTTTATAAGATTACGAGTTTTTTAAATATACAACAACTATTATGTTTTCTTTTTAGGTTAAATATCAAACGTTGATTTATTAAACTACTTATTTGTACTTTTTTTATGACGTAAGGTTTCTTTTATTATTCTACAACTTAGTTATCGGAAAATTTTCTGTGCCTTTATCAGGCAAAGTATTACTAAGAAGTATAAACTCGCCATTTTCTATATAAATCATATAACAAAAGAATAAATTTAATTTTCTTTAATCTCTGAAATGCACTTTTTTATGATTATTACTAATTTTAATTTCATCGTTACGCCTCGTCTTATCAAATGTTTTGTCACGAATTCTATATATAATGTATATGGCAGTGCGCTGTATAATAATAGAAAAAAATACTAAACCTCGATTAAAAAAGAATTAATTTCTGAATTGAGAGTATAACCTACATAATTATTTCTGTTTGTTTTGAATAGACTTGAAAGAAATTAATTTATTTTAATACGCTGCACTACTATTGCGACTGTATATTAACATATAAAATTAAGAGTAATTATTTAAATTGGCTATACAGTCTCAATAGAGATTGATAAAGCCCTAAAATAAAAAAATAATTATTTAAATTGTGAAACGACAACATCTTTCTTTTATAAGAGGCAAGTTACTCTCTTCGAAATTTTAGAACATTACATGAGGACACTCAGTCTTCAAATGTTGGTTTTTATTCCTCTATTAATAGACTACGGCATTTATGGAATAGTCTTCCCCAATTCATTCTCGATTCTGCGACTCTATATTTATGTATAAGAGAACCGTAAAAGCTCTATCATTGCAATATTAAATGCCTTTATTCTTGTATTTATCAAACCGCTTTAATTTGTTATTTTCTACTGTTTTTGTAATACACTATTGTAAAGGGCATTAATGCCCGTTAAAATTATTACATAAAACATAAATAAAATAAAAATACATAGAATGAGGATTAGAGGAATCTTAGCAGGTTTTACTTTAGCGCAGTTTCATTTGAAACCTGCTCAACGTAATTGCGTCAAAAAAGGAAACAATCAATTTAGCTCGCCTTTGACATTTCTTATGCAGTTTTAGTAGGACATTTTGAACAACTTTCTGCACCCGTTGTACATGTAAATTTCTACAATTCAACATCCTAAAAATACTGTTCAAGTATATCCATTTCGAATATAGTCTCAAACTATAACGTTTTAGCCCAAATCTTCAATCCTTCTATAAAAACTGTACCAGAAAATTATACGCTACAGAATAACTTCAAACCCAAATATACCCTGACCAAACCAAACTTTGACATCCACACACGCCTAAACCCAAAGCTCAACAATCCCCTCTCTCACCTCGTAGAATCCTGCCGGCCAATACCCGTGATGCTGCTGCTCTGCGTGCTGACCCTGAGCAGCGTGACGTTCCTCGGCACGCTCGGCAGTATCGTCACATTGTTAGCGCTCCTCTGTGCTAGCAGGGGCGACTCGGCGCTCTGATGCTGTTGCAGCTGCTCGCAGCATTCTTCCTCCTCGATCGTACCCGGCAGCCGGAACAGCTTCTGCGACGCCGCGGCCGATTGATTCTGTTCCTCCGTCATGTCGTTCGATATTTGTTTCTTTTCTGTGGATTCAGGAGACCCTGGAGTGAAGGAGGCCGGCCGGCATACTGGCTGCGAGCGTTGAAGTCACCGGCACCGGTGTGTTAAGGGGGTGGTGACGGTGCGTGGTCGTGGAGGCCTGTCGCGGTGCTTGGCGTTCCTGGAGTGAAGAGGTGCTGGTTAGTGTGGGTGTGTCATTTTGTAAATATTGGAAAGGTTGTCGAAATGTAAAGTGGGATTTTTCAAGCGCGCAAAGTACGATTTAAAATTCGAGTGTCAATGTGGATTTAACGACAGCGGTGGGTTCAGTTATAGTTATACCAAGGGGACAGCCCTGGACGGGACGACATTGTATTAATTAGATTATTATTGGGAATTTTATATATTACTGTACAAGCTAAAAATAAAACGCGCGACATTTTGTTCTGTGAATTGGATTGACATCGTGGAATAATAAAGATGCATCGAAATTACAAAGTGTCTGGATGCAAAATGAGTGTACTGAGAATACGTATTTTATGTCCTAACTTTATAGACGTTATGTGACTGTTTTCTTGATTACAATAAAACATGTAATTTTTCACTGCGGTGTGGAAAAAATTTATCAAGTAGTAACAGACATGAATGAACAGACGTAGAAGGCAGTACAGATATACATCGTTATTTAGTATATTTGCATTTATAAAATTTAAAATAGGATTTGATAAAAATCATGTTGTATGGGGATGCGCACGAATAATTTGCATTTTTTTTTTTTGCAATACCATACTTTTTTTGCATTACAAAATGCATATAGGTGAAAATAAATTTTTTGTAGCTTATAAAATTGTAATTTTTTGAAATGTTGAAGCTAATCCAACACTTTTTTATGTCATTTTGAAGCTGTTAACTTTATTAAATAACTTTTGACTTGGTGTATTTTTTCGAGTAAAAGTTCGAAAACAAAACTTTGATCTTGGTTATATGAACCTCGAGAGCTTAGAAATGTTTTTTGAACTTTTCAACACCTTTTTTTAACTTTTTAATTTACTAAATTAATGTGTTGGTTAGAAAATGTGGCCGATTTCAATACACTATTTTATCATTTAATTACAATTAAGTTTATCGAAAAAAAAACCAGGAAGGAATTTTTGAATTACTCGTGATTTTAGTCGACAACTATCTATAAAAAGTGTTTAAATGGATAATACATTATTAAAATCAAACGGATTCAAATTCGAAGCTTCCTTCTGCACAATTCACTCATCTTGTTATCACCATCCATTCATATATTAAAGTATTATAAAAATTCACACTTAACACTTAAACCAGATTTTAGTATTACGGCATCACAATTCACACGTCGAGAGCACCATTAAACCTAAATTTCTCTCAACCCAAAACACCTATTCTCGCCCTGTTTTTCATACCCATCCAACCCTCTACCACCTCACACACCTGCACTAATCTACAACCACTTCACAGCCTCACACCTCTACATACCAGCATGAACGAAGCGCACTACGCGTTCCCGCGACTGGCTGGTGTACCGCGCGCGACTAACCAACTAATACACCGCGCGCTTTTCCCGAACGACGCTGCAGACAGCGGAGAGGAGATCGTCGTCGCGTGCCGGAGATTACAGCAGCCGTCGAGGCCGCCGCCGGCAGCAGCGGGGGACGCGAGTTACTGCTAACCGCACACCTGATATACGCGTAATGCAGTATGTGTCTAATGTAATTCGAGTCTATCCGTACGTCCGTCCGTCCCTCGCCGCCACCGCCGCCGGAATGATTTGAGTGGATTTGTGGTGAATAGTCAAGTGGGGAGGTTTGGGAGTAATGGGACGAGGGAGTGCGAAAATTTTGAGGAATTTGAGTGGAAGACTGCGGTTTACGTAATTCGAAGATTTTTTTATTTGCAGTGGATTGAGTGCATAACTTTTGATAAGTATAAGACCGAATTTAGAAAATTTTTTAAATTAGTAAATAAATGTTATCTTTTAAGGAAACATTTCAATAGGTATATATTGTTTTTTGATAAATACTAAAACGAACGAGGTTTGATTTTCTCCTAAAAAATTAAATGTAATTATCATCAATTAGACAGTTAAAAAGTGTTTTCAATATCTGTCTTATCTAAAGTTGTGAGCACTTAATTCAGCGAAAATAGACAAAATGGTTGCGGAAAAAAAGAGACAGACAAAATAGCCGCTATTATGTACTCAGAATTATAGAAATAAATTAGAGACGGATAATGCGTTTGGACAACGTTGCGCAGTTAAATTCGTTGACTATGGTTAGTTTATAAAAAAAACGCGCGTTATATGTGCCGATAACTGCTACAAGAAACCCGTTCAAAAGTATTAGCGTATATAACTTAAAAAAAAGACACCTATATTTTATCGATAAATTTTTGAAACATATCACAATAATCGCGCTTAATTCCAACACCGAAAAAAATACCTCTCCAGATATAACGACAGACAGAAAGCGCGCTCTATGTTTACATTTTTTCGGAGCGCCGGCGCGAGCACAACTTGACGACGTCTTTGCGGTTAATAACGCGCGCGCGCGCGCATGAAGCTAATTGAGCGATGACAACGCCTCTCTCTCTCTCTCTCTACGCGATGATTCGCAGGAATCCTCGTCACCTTCCTATATTTACGTATCCGCGTACGTTAAGCATGCGCACTAAATCACGTTCCTCTGCGCGTTATCTAGCAGTCTGTGTGTGCATAAGTTTGAAAGTGCATCGGTTGATGCGGCGTGTGCTGTGTATGTGTCGTTATGCCGGTGGTGTTAAATTTTATAAAACTTTATATCGTCGGAGCTGTACTGCGCATATTCGCAAGTTTTGCTGCGCTCGTGTTCTATTTTACTCGGTTGATATTAATCAATAATTAATAAACGCAAGTGAAAAATGCTTTATTAAACTGTTAATACTATATAGACGTAAAAAATAGGCATAGCACAGCGACATTATATCATCTTTATACTTTACGAATTTATATAACCCACGTGAACCTCTCTACACTTACATCTTAAACTTTAACCATCATAATCTCACCGCTAAAACCTCGCCTGTTCCTCAACTCCACCCACATATACATAACTCCAAGGGTTACAACATACTCCACGTTTCCGGATCTCCTTTACTCGCGCTCTCGTATATTGAGTTTCGCACGTTCTCGGGTACCCAAGTATTACTTATCGAGGCCGCGCACGCGGCGCGTTTTTACAATTGTACATATAGCTCGTGTGTGTGTGTGTGTGTGTGTGTGTGTGTGTGTAATCTCGATCGCCTCGGTTAATCCATTACTTCCTGCGCTCTCGCGGTTTTTCGAAAACGACGCGCGCCTAATCGCTGCGGGGTTAACGAGGCTTAAAGGCGTAGTGTATATTTATGTGTCGTCGTCGTCGTGTACTTTGATGGTTTCGAGGAGAGTTGATTTTTTGAAAGACCGTCGCCTTTTCGGTTGAGCTTGACTCGATAACGTTTGCGCATGATAGATTTTGAAATTAAATGTCGTACACTGCAACGGCTTCGAATTAAAGCTTGATAAACCATCTGAACTAGTATTACCAAGTAAGCCAGCCAAATTTGACACTTTTGGGGTGCCACAGCACCAGCAAACCACGCCACGTATCTATACATCATACCTGTGCTCTCGAGACCGCGTGTGCACACCTCCAATATCCCTAACGATCGTAGATCCAGCTGAGCAGCACGCGCACCTCCATATTATCCTCTTACATTACCACGCACGCACACTTAATACACTGCACACTATACACAGCTGCTGCCGGTTGTCGACTCGCGCGATATTATCCCGGCGAATGGAACGATCGCGCGTGTGTGTCACCTTCGTGGTCCCGCCGCGCGCTAAGTATAGTCTCTCTTTCTCTCTCTCCCACTCTTTCTCCCCGCCTAAACTCGCGGCGAGGAGGCGCACACACACACCTATGGCGTGGGAGAAAGAGAGGGAGAGGCGTAAAAATATTAAGTGGACTTTGGAGTGTCCAAGTCCTGCGATGATGATGGGATTATATGCACGAGACTGTGTGTATTGGAAGACGCGCGACGGTGCGGTAATTAGATCAATGTCAATCGCAATGGATAGTTATGGAATTAGGGTCAGCCGCGTACACGTAGTCGGTATGTAACGATTTCGAAAATCGTGACGGTTTTGTGGTGTACGATGTATACGGTTGCTGCTCGCGGCATGATAGGATAGGTAAGTATATAAAGAAAATAATCATCAAACGTGTACACCGGACTCCTTAAAATTATTCCATTTTCAAAATTACCCGAGATAATAATGGTGAACGATCACTTATACTGACTCAATTGTATACAAGCGCCCGCATGAATTACCAAAAATTCAGGTCCTCCTCATATAATACCTCTTACATACTTAATCCCAGAATATAAGCTCGTACGAGAGAACAATTAGCTACTGTCGCTTCGTGCAAAGACAACTACAATATACCTACACACCCGAGAACGTTCAATTGTCGCAATTGAAACCAGCTCTCTCAGCGGCTCGCTCGCTGGCTCGCGACCTTAACCTTTTTTCCGCGAGAGAAAGACGACGACGACGCCTTGACCTTCGGAAGGCCGCCCGGGTCCTTGGTATTAGTGGATATACTCTTTTCTCTTTTTGCGCTTTGAGGATTATAGCGTAGGATGCGCCGATGATGTCAGAGTTCGATGGAGTGCGGCGAGTCATTCGTTTTGAAGTTTCGGATACCGCATTGGTATAAGAGTGCATGGTTGATAGATGGATGGATAGTCGCGAGCTTGATTGGATTGTCATTGTGTTTGCGCGTTAATCTGGTTACGAAGGATCGAAAATAACGATGATTTCTATTGTTTCTGAGTGGCAATACCCTACAGAGAATCAAAAGAAATTCAAAATAACAAAAAAGGTACCTCCTAGCTCACACCTCAAAAACATTCCATCTTATCACGGCGCATCTGCATTGCAAATCCACACCGTTCATCCGTCCATCACACACACACACACACACACACACACGCGCGCGCATATACGCGGCAATTGCCCGGCCCTTGACTGACGCCGCCGCTCTCGTCACCGCCGTCGGGGATATTATTATACGTGTCTGTATAGAGCGCAAAAAAGAAACGAGGCGATCCTGATTTCCGACCGGTTATTCGCTCGCGCGACAGTTCCGCGCCGCGGGGGGGAAAGGCGATCGCGTTGTGTTTTTTTATCGCGCGCACGTGGGAAAGAAAGTTTTTGTATATGAATTATGGAGGGAGGTGGTCTGATGGCTTACTTATTTGTATGGTTAAAATGTATGTATGGTTTGGTGTTGTATATAAATGAAGTTTCGTTGTGCGGTTGTTGTGTATTGTATACTATATGTACGGAAGGTAAAGTGTATCAATACGTGAAATCGCGTATAAATATATGCGAATGTAAAGAACATTAGAGCAAAAATTTGCCATTCGTCACGCAGCTATATAAAAAAGGTTCGGCAGACGAGAAGTTCGTCGAATTCATAGCAAACCACTTATTATACATATTTGCATACAAAACTTTTCTACGAAATTACCATACAACCCGCATATAAGTATATATACACACATCTCTCCGAACCAAACCTCTCTGTTATCGGTTAAACACTCCCGCGAACTCGTCGCCGTCGCACGCCTCATTTCGAAACCCAGGAAATACCTGTTTTTCCCCGCAGATTACGCGCGCTTTGTCCTTCCTTCGTTCTCTCGCGCTTTACATATATCTTTCGGGACTTTTTACCGTTTATTCGCCGCGCGCGGCCCACGTGCGTGGGTTTGACTCCTTTGTCGTGAAAGTTTTGATCGCGATGCAGTTTTGCTGTGAATCACGGCGATGTATTGGACGAAAGGTGCATATGGAAAACAATATATTGAAATTTATTAATCTGTAACGGTGTAACTTGCATTGTTGAGTATATTACCGTTATTATAAATAATTGTGACGTTTCGTTTATATAGAATTATAAAATTTCATATACCAATATAATTATTTTTAGTTTGTTAAAAGAGATAATTGATGTAATTCGTTAAACGCGCAATGAATCATTTCCAATGTATTTATAAAATACCGCAGAATTGTATAGCTTCGTAACGAATGATAATTTATTCGGGTTATTCATCTTATTTATTTATAGACGATCAATATTGCACACATAATGAAACAATTCCGTGACCGCACTTACCCTATATAATCTTTGAAATTAAAGTGTATTATTTATAAAAAAAATCTATCTTCTTCCACTTTCTACATCCGAACTTATAATTTCACAAACGCATTACCGCACCTTATATCCTTAAAATAAAAATAAATCAACACTTGATAAAAGATAATACGCTACATATACCTCACAGAGATGACACCAAGCTCGCCCAACGACCAACTTCATACGCGCTCAATTCCACACAAAAGCCACAAATCATCATTCAATTCCCGCTCGTACGACACTGCGCGGGAAAAAGCGCAGCGCACGCGATCCAACCAACAAGGCCGCCGTCTTTCTCAGAGTACCCAAGTAGGTACCCTATAGACAGAACCCGCGTAAGACGATCGCGAAACACCCTATATCTCGCGCTCCAATTGTGCGAGTTTCCGCGCGACACGGAGCCGCTGCATGCAGTCAAGGACGTAGGTACGTATACGTGTGTTTTCCGCGCGGGTAATTTTTCAATTGTTGCGCGAGCCGTGCGCGTGTGCGGTTTGCTCTTTTGCAGGATTGATGATCGTGGAGAGAGAGGGAGAGGTGGATATGGTACTATGCGGTTTGCGCGGAAGTGCGTTTTCCGATGTGAGGATTGAATTGTATAGTGTAAGTAGTTATGGTTAGTTGGGTGCGGGGAGAATAATTGTTATATGTGTGGTTTTGGAAGGTAATGGAATGGTCGTACGTGTTTTTTGTGGTGGCGGTAAATTTTTACTTGCATGTTCGCGTTCTCGTTGTAATAGATTAATTTTTTTTGTCTTTGGATGAAAATAGTGGTTGTTTGTGTATGTCCGTTACTTATAGGTTTTCATACTTTGTATTGAAGAGGGTATAATTTGTACCATACAAATCGCAATTTGTCCTACTTTTATAATAATGCTTCTTTATTAATTTATGTATTTTACTTTTCCATGTTTTGTTTTTTTTTTTTAATCTTCGCAATATTATAATTTTGTAATATACTTTTGTATTTTTGTGCAGAACATAATATTCTTTTAAATATTATCATCCACTCTTGCGTAATTGAATTTTTCAAGTGAATTTTTCGGAAAAATATCGTAAAGGTTTAGTCATCGTAAAGAAAGTGGAAAATATTTATAATCGAGGTAGAATACTTAATTAATAAGAAAATATTTGGATTTCTTCTCTAAATTAAATACTAAAGCAAAACAAAAATTGTATACTTCTAAAGAAATAGTTTTCACGACATTGTATTACGCAGACTTTATGACACATTTATCTTTATAACACTATACATTAATAAATTTACTCAGCTATGACTATGATACTAAGAAAACCGCCTTAAAAACTAGGACGGCAAATGTCTACGTTTCTCACTTAAATTATATCTCCGAGTTCTTTTAACGATGAATTGTTTCAGAATTCTTTTTATCGCTTTTTCGAAAACAATGCGTGCCGCGAGTCAACGACAGATAGTGCGAAAACGTATTTTGAAACTTCTCGAAAAACTAACAATTTTATGATAATTTAACAAACTTTTTATGCTGAAAATGAAAATAATATTTCAATATTTTTTCAAATAACAACGATCATCTACAAAAAAATGTTCCATAAAGAATTACTAATAACAAGGAGACAAGGTTTTATCCAATAAAATGCTTTTCTCATATACACCCATCCGGTTACACCTACACGGAGAAGAAAATCAGTAAAAATTACAAAAATTTTAGTAAAAATTACCAAACTTTTTTGTAATCCTGAGGCAGACCTGAAAATCCAAAATTTTTACCAAAC
>JAPYZO010003047.1:0-22404 GCA_030522905.1 Torymus flavipes
CTCATCGGATACATTTGCTACCACTAAAAATTTAAAGCAAATTATTAATATATTTGAACAAATCAATAATACAAGTAAAAAAAAGATATAAAATATTTTACTTACAGTGAGAGCCATCTGCACTTTTTGCTGAGTTCTGAGGATTTACGTAAATATTTTGTAACAAAATTGTCTAAAAAAGATATAATTAATTAATACAAATAGCTTTTATAATTTAATTACAGAATTTATATGAACGCATTTCTTCCGAAGCGAACATTATATAATTGATTTCTTTTTAACCGAGAAAAATATAACAATAATAAAAAATAACTCAACGGAAACTATCAAAATGAAAGTTGATGAAAATTCAATCCTATACGAAAAAGAGGAGGACTTGAGATTGTCACCTCTAATGATTGTGATTGATCTATTTGAAATGGACATGTAAAATTTGATTGGCTCACGATACGGCGCGCAAAGCGCGCATTGACACTTCTAGTTATGTCAAATATCGACTATAAAATGTCCGTTTGGGAAGATATGGGTAAAAGTAAAATTTAAATTTTACTAAACATACCTGACTGAAAGTTGGTTTGTTGTGAATCCTAGAGCAACGATCCCCATGTCGGCATGCTCCAATTTTAAAATAAAAAGAACAGTTGACCCTATAAAAAATATCTAATTACTATTTAACTCTTATTAAATTATTTTATTCATACTCTAATTTGAACAACCATGGAGAGAAGTTTGGCCTAGTAGTAGTACGAATACTATGAGCACGGTTGCTTTTGCCAATGTGGTAGCCGCCCTCTGACTTTGGGATCTCTGAGCTTCTACAACAGCAGCTCTGCTTTCGCTCCCATCTCAAAAACGCGAATGTGGTATTTTGCGGCCCAGGTATAGTAAAAAATAGTAAGTATTGGGACCGAGAAAAGCTGGTAGCGCCCTCGATTTGGAGTAAAGTTCGTATTACATCTTATGGGCCAAATTTAGTTGGCCACGGGCATCAATGGAGTAAATCTCCATAAGAATCCATGTAAAATCGATGGCAGCGCCAGTCCTCCCCTCCCTCCGTACGCTCGTGGCATATAGGCAACACGGGGATAAAGAGGAACACCCCAAATTCTTTCAAAAAGTCAAAGCCTCCCGTACCCCGGCTATTTTGATTTAGCTTCATTTTTTGCGTGGACTTCAGATTCCGGCTATCTTGGTTTAAGATTTTTTTAAGTTATCAGATAGCTTACTGTCGCACGTCTGCGTAACTTTCTCTTTCGCATTTGCCTCTCATCCTCCGGCTATATTGGTTTAAAAATTTTTTTATAAGACGTCTTGCTTACTGTCATATACGTCTACGTAGCTCCAGTTTTTCATAGAGCTTGCGTCCCTCGTAATTTGGGTTTGAGAATGTTTCAAATAATCCACTCGCTTACTGTCGCACGTCTACGTGACTCCCTTTTTTGTCTGGACCTGGCGCCCCCCGGCTGTTTTTGAGATTAAAACTTTTTTAATTATTCGACTCGTTTACTGTTGCACATCTGCATAACTCCCATTTTTGCATGGACCTCCTCTTCCCTCGGCTCTTTTGGTACTAATATATCATATTAATTATATCAAATAAATATTTTAATTTTAACTAAAAACAAAAGTTATATTAATTTATTATTATCCCTGGTAGAAAAGTAACCATATTTTGACCAAAATGTGATCGATTTTCTGGTAATTAGTCAGCTTATGGTGCAATTTTTGGTTAAATAAAATCATTACATTTTAGGTTATATCCGGTATATAATGATGCTCACTGCAACACTTACCTGAATGCAATACGCATAATGAATGAATCTGTTCTTAGTAAATAGATTTTTTCGATTATACTCCATTTTATATCAAAGCGGAGCAGCTAATCTATTTTAACGTATTTGTAACGTCTGTTAGCGACACACACACGCGATCCACTCGTACACAGTAAGGCAGCAATGAAAAAAATATAATTACAATGATTGCCAATTCTCTTAAAAGATCCTTTCTTAAAAGAATCCTCTCTTAAAAGAGTGATGACGGAAATGGGAAGCCGAAATAAAACCTTCGCGGTTGGTCAAGTCCGTGGTTGGTCGACAAAGACTTGAACTTTTTACTTAAGTTGTCATCTGATTGGTGAAGAAACTAGCTTATATATGAAATGATATGTTTCATTTTTTTTAACCCTATCCTCTTTAAAAAAAAAAATGATGACGCAAAAGTGAAACTGCAATATAACTTTGTAATTCACTTATTCATGTAGTCTCGAATGCCTGATGAGTAACTGTTCTACGACATAAAAATACGTATAATAAAATGTCTACCCTACAAATATGTACTTTTAAAATTGTAACCTCAAAAATGTTGTATGTAAAATAAGGCTGCCAACCATCCCGAATTGAATGAGACAGGGGCTTGATTCTCTAAGCTTACGTCTGTCGATACAATTGTGTTTCCGTCTAAAGAAGCTGTCTGATTGGTCTAAACCTCTTGTCTCGCATGTATCGCGCCAAGTATCCCGCATTTACGAGTATAAAATTATTTGAATAAAAAATTAGAAAAATTAAACATCCTAACATATTTTTATTATAATCAATTCATATTTCAAGCGATCTTCTATCCTTTTCACTCACGGGAAAGTGACGTCATATTCTTCGAGAGTAAGTGAGACAAAAAGTAGACATCAAGATTCTGGCAACCCTGATTAAAAGACGCGCGTACAGGTGGCAGCGGTCGTAGATAAAATGTTTTCTTCGGATGTTAGCTAACTTTAGAGCGGTGAGACCTGGAAGTGACTCCTGAATCTCATATATTTTCTAACACACCCCATCGTAAAGTTCGTACTTTATTCCCGCCGAAGTGAGAAAAAAGAGCTACGTTCATTCCCTACCTCCACTCTAGTTCCCAGCGCCACGTACGCGTGCCCTTGCCTTCGGCTCAAGCACACACAGCACGTTGCGCTGGAAACGAGAGTGAAGTTAGGGAATAAATATGCAGCATTTTTTCCCTTTCCGGTGGGAAACGAGTATGAATTTTACGATAGTTGTGTTAAAAAGTTGTATATTGCACTCGTTAATATAGTGGGTTGTGCGAACCTGCGGGTTGTCGCCCTCGCTTCGCTCGTGCAATTCGCTCAATTCTCGCGCACGGGGCACACAGCCCACTTTATTCCCTTGATGCATAATATACTATTGACATTTTGTCTACGACAGCTGCGCGCATGAATGCATGCAAGTACTTATCAAACCTGTGACTGGTTCTAATTCAGTCACTTTTAAACTTTTTATACTTAACGGTCACTAAATATCACATATTAGATGAGTTCATTAGCGCGCTCTGCTTTAAAATCTAGTATTTTAAGCTACAAAGCAAAATTAAATGAAAACTTTATTGGCGTAGGATGTGCAGCTCACATTGTACACATATGCGATCCAAACAGCTTCCGATCTATTACTAATAGATGTTCAAACTATAATTATTAATAAAATTTATTCGCATTTTTAAATTTATACCGTACGTATTGCTGAATTGAACATTTTTTGTGATGATGTTGTGATGTGCAAACAAATATTAGGTTAGATACTTCCAAATAAAATGGCTTGCTCTTTTTCCAGCGATAGAAAGAGTTTTAAAAATATTTTACCCTCTGAAATCGTACTTTTTATCTCGGGACAAATGTCCAGTAATTTTACAAAACTTTTTTCAGATTCTTGTTCAGATTTTTGGCTAAAATTTGTGCATTATCAAGCTTTCTACATTTCTTGATACAAAACTAAAATTGGAAGATGAACATTAAAATTTTTCTGAAAACGTGTAATTATATAAGATTTTAAAAAAAGAAAAATTTGAGAATCATTTACGAGAAGGTTACGTGTCGTTATTGTTAAAAATCGATCTGAAAATTCTGGTAAATAATGGACAAATTAATGAAAATTATTTTATGGGTCATGTGCGTAACTTTTACAAGAACATTATTGATTACTTGAATAAATGCTCTGAACAGTATTTGAATTTTAGAGTAAATTTAATTGGACTCAATTAAACAAATACCTACAATGGAATAAGCTTGAAGCAAGTATTGTATTATTACATGGAAAATGAAAACGAAAATTTGAAAGAAAATTATTTATTTGATGCAATATCCCTTGTGTCCAAATATGTTGGGAAAAATTTAGCTACATAGGTTAATGAAAATACTGAACTGATCAAAGGTCGGTTGAAGTGTTGAAACATTTGAATGAAAATGGAAAACCGTTGAAAAATTATGAATTGTTAGTGGGATTTGTTTTAAGTACATCGGGCACTAATGCACCAACAGAAAGAGTATTTTCCTTAATGAACTCAATATGGACCTCCGAAATAACAGGTTTAAAAATAGACACTTACAGTGCAATATTAGAATAAAAATTTAATATAGGTTCATGTGCCGAATTCGCAGAAATGTTGAGAGAATCGAAATTTGTTACGAAAAATTCAGTGCGTTAAAAAAAAGTTAATAAAAAGCACGACTTAAAAAAAACATGAAAAAAAAATTAAAAAAAACATTTGTTCTGTTCAATATGTGTAATGACTGCCTTAATGTAAAATCGTATTATTAAAGTTAATTATAATATAATTGAAATATAAGAAGTAATTGCGAAAGTTGCGTAATTAAAATATAAAAATAAATATAAAGAGTAAGAAGTTTAAACTGATAATTAGGAAGTTTTAAATTTAAATTTAAAAGTATGTAACAAATATACAAAAAAAAACCGGTTTATAACTATCGGTTACTATTATGACAGTGTTCTAATTAATGTAAATATAAATATACAAAATCAGCAAATAACGAGAATGTTACAAGTATCCGGGGTTAATTTTTTACTTTAATATGAAATGGGACAGTCACATTAAATATTTGATTAACAGAAAAAAATATTTAATATTTATACTTGCAAAACTAAAAAAAATTATGGATACAAACACTTTAATGATTATTTATTACTCATTCTTTCATAATGTAATAAAATTGCTTTGGGGAGGGGGGGGCGGGGGGGTAGTGCTTATATAACACAAATTAATATGATACAACAAATCCAAAATACAGTGCTAAAAATCATTGCCAAAAATAAATTCCAGATGCAAATTAAAACAGAAGTTCTTCGATAAGTAACTTTAATTGTAACTTTACGTATAACTTCATGTCTTGTTAACTTTTCAAAAATTAAGATTATAATATTAAGTTTTTGGCGGATTTTATATAAAATATATGAATTGTTAAATGTTATACAGTTTATGAAAATGTGCATGTTACTCGAATGAGTAATAGGTTAGTTTTAAGTATTAGTATTAAGTATTAGTCTGTAATATTTGTATGTAAACCAGACTATTGCACAGGTAACAATGTTTACCTCTAATAGATTTTACATTGTAGAATTTTCTGGTAAATAAATATCAAATATTAAATAAAAATTATGCGCGTGTGGATCTTTGTATGGTGTATCAAAAAGACCATTGCCTCTAACAGTATAAGCTAAGGTAAAAGTTCCTTAAACCCATTTTATGCATCGATAAACAATTTTCAATATTTTGACTTTGTTATATAACCGGCGAATGGATAAAGTTTACATATCCTTCATATTTTGGACATATTTATGATTTAAATATAAAAATTTCCTAATTTCAAATTTTGTTAATTTTTTGTGATTTTTATCATTTAAAAATAATTTATTGAAATAAATATCTTTTCCCAGCAACCGGGTAATGGATTTCTTTGAGACAAAGCTTAAATTCCTTATATTTTAATGATATTTCTGGTTCAATGAAAATCCTTCACCCCATCAATTGTATACAGAAGTCAAAATATTGAAAATGCTTTATCGATGCATAAAATCAGTTTCGAAATTTGTAGCTTATAGCTTACAGTGTTGAAGGTAATGTCCGTATGATAAATTACTTGAAAATATGAAAATAATTCTAATTATATTTTGTTCATTCATGCTGGGGACATTTGACGTAAAATCTGAAGGTGTAATATTCCTTTAAATTGTCTGCATTACTGAGTGAGGTAAAAATAATAGAATCAAGCTAAACAATTTTAAATAACCTATTTTATATTTAAATCTGACTCGTAACACTGATGACCAGAAAGGTTTTGATATTTTTAATTATTTGTACCTAAGTAACCTAAGTACATCTCCCTGCTTACATTAAAATAAAAATATAAATTATAATAATGTAATAATTGTTCTTTTATTCATTTTTTCACATATTTTATTTATGTTATATTTTTATGTAAATGATACATCATGTAAAATATCTTAATAAATATATACAAAAAGAGGTTAGGATACGAGATCAAACTATATTTTTAAATTAATGCATTTAGAGGTTATGAACTGTAGCTGTCAATCGTTATACATCATATTCCGAGCTGACCAGAATTTAGGTTTATTATTAACTAACTTATGGTTAAATGTCTGTCCAATAGTTAGTGAATTAGCCAGAAACAATGGTTAATTTTCTACCAGGGATGGTAAAATTGTAATTATAAATATCTACTAAGTACACAACAATAATATTAAGATTCTCCTTAAAATATGTTAATATCTAAATTAGTTTTGAATTTTGCTGGAAAATATTTTAAGAGAACTTATTTCATTTGCAACTCCCTAACTCATTTCAACTATAACGCATTTCATGTCAATTTTGAGAAAAAAGCACGATAGGAAAAGAGGAGTTTTGTCACTCAACTCACGCGGTTCATCTCACCTAAGATTTCATCGTAAAATACTAACCAACATAAAACTATCGCGATCGCGCATGCGCAGAACCCCAATTTTAGGTTGTTCTCACTAACTCTCTTCTCGCCCGGTGTGTTTGTTTGTGAATAAGGACCCTATTCCAAACTTCTCTCCGTCACATAAGTAAGAAACTGAAGCAAAATAAGTACTTACTTATCTTTTTCTGTTCCAAAAATCGACGCCAAATACTCGGCCATTATGACAAATCACAACACACTATTCTTCTATAAAATATGGTTGATAGAAAATCTTGCTCAAAGCTTACGAACTAGAAATGTTCCGCCAGGGTTCTAGTCCAGCCACTCCTGAGTTCTTCCTCCTCCAATGCTCTGCGTGAACTGAGACTGACTGACTCTAAGCAAAGCAGTGCACATACACTGATGACGCTTCCCGCCATTTTATGACCATGGGGATATGGGGATATTAGGGGTAATTAAGCACAGATGGCGCTCCACAGAATGGAAGGTTTTTCAGTCGCTTGGTGGCTCTAGTAAGACATAGTGGTAAATTTGATTAACAGAAAAAAATACCTACATGCGCGCACGCAATCCGCCGCACATGCGTAATTATTAAATTATTAAATAAATTCTGAAAATACTTTCTAAAAGTTGATGTTACGTTAATGCAATTGCTAACATAAAACAACTAGAATTTATTTAGAGATGTGGAGAAGAAGCGGACTTATATTCATTATTAAATGAATGTAAGGTATTTGTTTTAAATTACAGTTATTACGTTCAAATTACGTTCAGACGATAGGGGTATTAATATGAAATTTAAAATATAAAATAAATATTCAATCAATTATATTACATTATATTATAATATTATAATTATATTATAACATTAAAATGTAAATTTCTACTACATTTTACTTGGTTTATGCTAAAATGTGCACTTCTATTCGTGAATTTAATTCTTCAATTATTTAAAATAATTCATTTAAAATTACTTACACCATCTGATGGAAATAAAACCAAGCACTGTCTACAAAACTTTTTCTAAAACTTATTACATTAAGTAAAGCTATATTAAATCAGATATCAGTTTTTAAAATCGACGCGATTTTGAGTAGTGAAAAATGTAACGACTGAAAGCCGCGGTTTTATGAGCAAGCGACCAATGGTAGCATAAAATAAATAAACCTTTCAAATCCTCGACTTCCATAGAATGCATAATAACACATTATTATTACTAGTATTTATTTAAAAGCTAAAATGTGACTTAAACGTTAAAATAACAAAAAACGCAGTTGTCAACCAATAAGGTTATATATCGAAATATGATTTCTATAGTTCACTGATAAATATCAAAACGAATTTACAAATAAGATAATGGGTTTGCGCAAGATGGCCCGTGTAATATACATCGCCCATACTGTCTTATTGTCCCCAATATTTGGTTCAGATATCAATAAAAATTAATGGACTTTTCTACAATAAAACGATGATTTTCTATGTTGACAATAATAATAATAATGATCCTGTATTTGGAGAAATAGAAGCCATTTTAAAACATGATTCAAATCAAATTTTCTTTTTATACAAAAATAAGTATATATTAGTTATATAGGTATACTAATTACTTATATATATTAGTATATATATAAGTAATATTATATATACTTATATATATTAGTATATATATAACTATATAAGTAATATTAACAATCATATTAGCCCTATAAAGACTAACAGAACAGTATCAGGCTGTTTAGTTGTATGTCGACGAGATGCAGAATAAAGTTTTATAATAATTGAATGAACTATATAAATTTTCTATTTATTTATTAAAAATAAGTTGTAAAAATTATTAATCTAACTTAATTTACCACTAAACTTAGCTATCTTAACAGTTACAATGCCATAAAGATATTATCAAAAAGATATTATTCTCTCAGTGATTGGGACTGTTCCCTGTGATGTACTTTTTGCTTGGTTCGAAAAATCATATATATCATCATACATCTAAACTTCTACCACGGGGTCACAAATATATTAGATGTATACGATTTTATTTATTATTTTTTTAACTTGGCTCACAGTACAAAGCGCAAAGTACACCCATATGGTCAGTCTCTTACAATTGGTATAAACATAATAGATATTTGAATGGTTATATATATAAAGAAAAAACCCTTGGAATGGAAAAAATATTATAAATCGAAATTCAAGTCTCCAAAACAGATACAATATTTACATAGATGATTTATAGATTTATAATATTTTATTATTGTAAATACATTGATAAAATTACAAACATATTTTGTAATTTCCTTTCCAAAATTTTTATCTTTAAATTAAAGTTACTATAGTAATGTAATTATTATAAGGTTATTTTTTATCACTACATTTTTTTACTTTGGAAATTAAAATATTCAAAACATTTTATTTATTCTAAAGTTTAGAGTAATTATTAATCTAAAACGTTATATAATTTGGGTTATACGTAGACGTACAAAAAGAATATTTTAATGGGTTGTTAAAATAAAATTTTATTTACCCATGTTATAATTATGAAACATTTACAGAAAAATAATTACTGTCCAAATCTAAGTTACTGTTAATAAATAAAATATTTTATAACTCTCAAAGTAACATTTCTTGATCAGTCTTTAAACAGTAGAACATATCCTATCAAAATTTATGCAAAGAACTTAATCTATTGTAGAAATTGTAAGATGTAAAATAATTCATTCACCTTTGATTATATGAATTTTAGGAATATTTCCGGAGAAATACAGTTCTTACAAATTTTCTCATTTGTACTATAATGATCTCGTTTTATGTAATCAAAATCAAATCTAGTAACGGTGTACTTTCAATTTATTTTTACGTTGCATATTAGTATCGGCCTGAGCGTCCATCTCTTCCCTTGCGATGGTCCTTGGATCGGGATCGGCGTTCACGCGAACGTGATCTGCGTTTACGATCACGCTTGGGTGACCTGGAACGTGATCGTGATCGCTTACCACCGCCACCACCTCCGCCACCGCCCTTCTTTCGGCTATAGAGATAACGTCGCAAATCACGAGAAATTGGTTTCAAGTGCATGAAATTGCAAAATCCAGATCTTGTGCATTCACTGAAAAATATTATTCATTAGTTTTCAATTGAAAGAATATATTAAAACCAAGTCATATTTATCTATATTATTAAAGTATTATTTTCAATAAAATATTTTTCCTTTATGAGTTTATATTTAAGGAAATGAAATGTGAGAATAACTAATGTAAGTAGAAGACATGAGATATTTCATATTAATGACAGTATTACTAGATAATGCAAAAAATCAATCTCGAATACTTTTATACTTTTGTACTGTTTATAAATTTTGTAAGAGGATATATTATTATATTTATAAGTGGGGATAGTAAAAAGCAACTACAGCTGTACCTGATAATAAATAAATAAATACTTAAAGAAATGTTGAACCTGCTTGGAAATTTTTGCAGAATAAATTTTTTCTTATTGATATAAGAGAACATTGAATTTCTAACAACCTTTTCATTAAAAAAATAATTTATTAAAAATTAAAAAAATATAAAAGCTTTGACTTTTCTGCATAGTGTCCAATGTAAAATATAGCATGTGACAAAACCATTTCATTCTTTTTCTCATAGAATTTTGTATTTCTATCTTTGTACAAGCCACATGATACATATTCCTTCGATTGTAAAAAAAAAGAGCATTATCTAGAATAAATTGCCCATGGAAATTCTTGTAATTATTCATATTTACTATTTATTAGTCTTTATTTAAATAAAGTGGGATGAGCAACTTTCTTTGTGTGTTTTGAACATTGAACTTTTAATTAATAAATATATGTGCCAAGAAAATATGAAATCGTCAATTAAATTATTCCCTGATGAAAATGGAAAATGTATATCAATGTCAATAATTGTATATAAAAGTTGTAAATGGAACATATTTTACATTTACATACATTTACATATATTTGTATACATTTTCAAAATAAAGAATTCAGTAACCAAATTTTACATTTATATAAATTTATTTACATTTACATATATATTTTTACATTTATTTACTTTTTCCTTATATTAACACGATTTACAATAGTTTTCGGATATATATAGGTATAAAAATATATATTAATGTATATACTTATATATACTTACATATGTAATGAAAGAAAATGTAAATAAATGTAAAGAAGTGTAAATTTCTATAAAAAAATTTATATAAATGTAAATGTATGTTCTAATTATAACATTTATATACATTTATTTATATTTATATACGTTTTTTTATAAAAATTTATATATTTTTACATTTATATACATTGTTCATTTCCACTAGTTAATAAAATTAAGTTTATAAAAAGTAATACAAAAGATCTGACCTTATGAGAGTAAGTATACAATACTAGTTATTAACAAATTAAATATAGAACAAAACATTTCACCATTACAATGGATAGTTAGGTGATTATTTTAATGTTTTGAATTTCGTGAAGATTCGTTATTTATTTAATAATTATATATTTAAAAGATAAACTAATTTTTTTAAATTTGAAAAATAAATATAATTCTTACCCCATCTCATATTGACGACAACAGGCTTCTCGAAAATCAGTTACTGGTGATAATTCAGCATAAACAGGTCTACCTCCAAACCATCTGTTATTTAAATCATTAACAGCCTTCTCAGCATCTTCTTCACGTCTGAATTTAATGTATACATTTCCAACCAAGTGGTCACCTAAGTTATCACATACATTCATTTCTTCTATTTCACCATATTTATCTTCACATTCAACAAATACATCTTCAAAAAAGTTATCATAGTGCTCTTGCATTTCCTCATCGGATACATTTGCCACCACTAACAATTTTAATCAAATTATCAATTATATGTGAACAAACCAACAATAAAAGTAAAAATGGATGTAAAATATTTTGCTTACAGTGAGAGCCATCTGCACTTTTTGCTGAGTTTTGAGGGTTCACGTAAAGATTTTGTAACAAGCATGTCTAAAATGATGTAATTAATCAATACATAAAAAATATCTTTTATAATTTAATTACAGAATTTATATTAAATATTACTGAACATACCTGACTGAAAGTTGGTTTGTTGTGAATCCTAGAACAACGATCTCCATGTCGGCATGCTCCAATTTTAAAATAAAAGGAACAGTTGACCCTATAAAAAATAGCTTATTACTATATGACTCTTATTAAATTATTTTATACATATTTGAATTCATTGGGAATAACCTCACAATTTTAAATAAAAATTATAGTATAAAAAACTGAAGCAAAACACTTACTTATCTTTTTCTGTTCCAAAAATCGAGGCCAAATACTCGGCCATTATGAAAAATCACAATAAGTATATACTATTTTTCTATAGAATACGTATTTTAGTACAGTTGGTACAAAATCTTAAAAAGCAAATTATAAACAAGTAAACGACCCTGAACAAGAAATGTTCCGGCAGCTTTCAGGTCCTGCCCCTCCTCAGCTTTATCGCACTCCATGCGAACTGGGAGTTGGGACTGACTGCCTATATGCACTGACAGCGTGACAGTGGTGACACTCGCTCACCGGTCTCTCACGCCATTTTATGGCCATAGGGATATTAGAGGTAATTAGCACAGATAGCGCTCCGCAGAATGGGGCTTTTTCCGCCGCTTATATTTAAAACATAAATAGGTAGAGATTACACTGTAAAAAGACCTGTGTAAAAATACTACATTCAACGTAGGTAATCACAGTAACCACCGTTGAAAGTGGTAAAATTAATACAATTCAAGTATAAATTTCACTACTTTGAAGTTACTAGTTTTACTACATTGAAAATAATAAAACAATTACTACGTTCAAAGTAGGTAATTAAAGTAACATCCATTCAGAGTGGGAAATTTACAGTATTATAGTGATTTTGTTAAAACACCTTTGTTAATTTACAAAAATGATGTAAAAATTGACAAAATTGAAATTCTCTGACTTCGAAAGTTAAGATGATGATTAAGATGATGTTTAATTTTACTAATCAACTGTAAATCTACACGGGATTTTTACAGTGTACGTGCGGGCGGTGACATCAGGTGTGTAGGTGCAAAAGTAGCATAACTCACGTTTGCAATAAGGTAAAATCGAATGGTCGATCACGCGATTTTCACCCTTATTGCAAATGTGACTTACCTATACTTTTGCACCTATAATGGCTATAATACGCCTGATATGAAATGTAGATATGGAAGTGTGACTATTTGCAACTCATAAAGAAAACTTCTATTTTTCTTTCCATGGAATTGGAAATACTTAGTATAAAAAAAATTGTGATCGATAAAATCCTATTTCAAAGTTGCGGTGCCAGGTGCCGCGCATGCCCCACTCTCCCCTACATATAATATGTGTAGGTATGTGGTATGTCTTACTAGCGCTACTAAGCGACGGAAAAAGCCCCACGTCCCGAGTAGAAATGTATTTAAGGTGAAAGACAGGGCCTGTACAAAAATAATTTCCAAGCATGTGACGCGATGCAAAGCTGGGCCTGGACAGATAGCTTGAACTACTTTTTTATACTTTTATAGTTATTTGGCACATTGCCAATGTATATGGCTCTGAAATTTGGAAATACCATCCGTATAATACTTCAAAAAATAGGGCATAAGTATGTTTGGGTTTGGATAAATATTTAACGAGTATCAAAATTAAAAGAATATATAGAATTAAAACTAATGTTTCATTGCTCTTTAAGTAAATACAAATCTTTTATTTATTAATATTATAAAAAGTGTAAAATTTTATTTTAAATTTTAATTTAAAGTTAATGGTGCAGGATAGATGAATAAAAATAACTTCTAAAGTTTATTTTATAACTTTCAAATAACTGTCAAATTGGGCAGTGTGCTTTCTAGAAAGTGCTGCCCCTACCATAGTATATAAAAAAGTTCTACAAGCGTCGCTAAAATTGATTCATTCATTTTCTTTTAATAATAATAATATGGCTTTATTTAAACATTTATGTACATAGTATTTTCTATGAACTGTTTTTATATAGAAGAGAAAAAACTATGTACATGAGCTAAAATGTTTAAATAAAGCCATTTTCTTTTAATAATATTGCACAATGTTTTGATATTAATAACAAAAGTACAAATTTTAATTTAATTATATTATACTAATTGTTAATACGGAATGTTATAAAATTTTGTTATTTTTATTTTATTTTAATAATTAGATAGGCAGATTGCCCTTTACAAGAATATAAACATTCGTAAAACAAATGATTTATTCCTTCCCACATATTTTATTTTATTTATTTACAATTGCTATGTATTTTTATTAAATAAAAAATATTAAATCATTATTGTGTGGGTGTATACAAAAAATTAATATACACGATACATTGCAGGAAATCTCAAATAATGTCATCATTGGTCATTAGCTGGCATTCCTAGTATGTTATAGATCTATACATACCTTACTAAAACTATTTAGAATGAAGACTAAACCAATACAACATTGCCATTTTTGTTACAGTAATTTTGATACAAATAATAAGTAATCTGCTTTAATATTTTAAAATTTTTTAAAATATAAAATGAAATGATAATCCTAAAGCATTTAAAAAATTAATTACAAACTAATCCCAGGTAATCATCCATCAATGTTCCAATTGCAAACTGTAAACAAAATTTAAGTGTAAAATTATAAATAATAATTCAGAATAATTTGTTCAATACTTACTATTCCAGTAGCATCAACTCTTGTGCCTACAATTTTCAATCTTATTTCATCATCGGCTTGAATAACAACATCCTATAGAAAAGATATAGTAAAAGATCTTATTTTAAGAACTGATCGAATTCAATAGTATTTAGAAGTATGTGTCATTATGCTAACTATTCATGACTAAAGTAACTATGGTTAATCATACTAAAATGCACAAAAATTCCTTACCTCATCCTTTGATTTATAACATGGAGGATTAACATTTGGACAAAATTGCATATCTGCTGGAATCGACTAAAATAAGTTGATAAAAACAAATTCACCATTATTTGTCAATAATTTAATCATAATAAAGTTACAGTAAAATTACATACATGATGTGAAATAAAACAGGATAAGGGCCCAATTTCAGCAAACATTCCAACCTAAGAAATATTTCAATTTTTATTAATTTTAAAAATATAATAAAAATGTGATGTTCAATATTGTAATCCCGAACGTTACAAAATAAAATTTATCTTCTGATCTCAAAATGCTGAGTAATTTTGAAATATGAATTATAAGATTTTCATACCTTATTAACTTGAGTGACAATACCATCTAACACCTCGCCTTTGAAAGGTCTAAATACAATTGCTTTGTATTTAACTGGATACACTACAAATCCCTGGCCAGGCTGAATGATTCCAGCTCCAATGTTATCAATTGTTGTCACTGCAACAACAAAGCCATATTTTCCAGTACAATTACCTTCTACTTCAGTATATAATTTTTGTTTGACAGTGTCTAATAATTGTGGACCAAAATATCTTGGGTGTAAAAGGATTTCATGTTCCAAAGATATCTAAAAAAAAACATACGTTGAAAATTATTATTCACACTTATTGTTTAATCAATACTAACTTGATAAATATCGCTATACTCACGTGATAGAACATTTTGTGATATTAGGAAACAAACTTAAAAAAGACAGTAAATCAAAAAAATATATCAAAAATTATAATTTTTGTTGACACCAAGCGTCAGTGAGTAGGTAGTAACTGACGTGATCAGCGTCGCATGGTCTCATCACAGAGGACTATATAGTCGAGATTCGAGACCACGAGACACGAAGCCGGGACGGCGCGGGTATAATAAAATATATAGCGTCCTCTACACCGATCGGTGCGCCACCAATTGTCAAAAGTTTTCTAGCAACAAAGGTCGAAGAAAGACAATTTTCAAATGTGCACTATTCCTATTCGCAGAATCGCAGCTAGGTATCTTCTCGCTCTCATAGTCTCATAAATATTAGATTGCCATTCTTGAGAACGCCAGACTCCATAGTCCATGTTATAGAGGCGTCCATTTGGAAATTGGAATATTGAATTCATAATAGGCGGGAAATTTCGAATATTTACTTCTATATAGCAGGCTCGAGTGATACCTATACATATATTGTGTATATAAAGTAAAGACGAAAAAAGGAGGGTTACTTATACAAAAAAATATCAGGTACTAAAATAATAATATTTAAATTTTAGACTCTATTTTCTATTTAAAGATATTCACTTATTCAAAGTTACTTACTGTCTATATATTTCTCTATGAGAATGAAATGAGTTAAGTATATAAGTAACCTATGTCTTCTTGTTATACCAGTGCGCAATGTGCCAATGACCCAATGATATAGTACCACGGTAATGTAGTAGCGATTAGGTTATATGTATGTATTAGCATTAGATGAAGAAGCGAATATATTGATGATGATGATTGATGAACTACATTGCAATGTATGTGTAGGTTTACCTAAAAACTATGCAATGAACCATGAATACATAGAATGAGGAAACATAATAAACTTACTACTTACTTGAATCTAGAAGATTCAATCAGATTAAAAGTTATCATATACTTAATCGTGGTTACTTATTTTTGATTTTCTATTTTTTTTTGCATTTGTTACAGTAAATCCGGATGGACGATTTTTTATGGCAAAAAGGTTTTAATTCAGAATTTCCTATTTATGCGTACTAAATAAAAATCATAGACATGTTACAAAGAATTATTCAAAACTTTGGTTATAGACAAAGTTGTTACCGAACATGTTTATCAACTGTACAAGTTGAGAAAAATGAAAATGTAACAAAAAAGGTTTTAAAAGGAACTCCTAAAAGGGAGAGAAATTGGATACCTGATGAAATTCAAAATCAGTTGAAAGAAAGTAACTTAGATTATTTTATAGATAAAATACCCAAGAAGATTCTTCGAAAACGTTTCCCGAAACGGACTCCTTTATATTTAATTAATAAAAATGTTGCTAAACAACTGGCTGCTATGATATCTGAAGATTTGCTGAAAAATCCATCTTGTGTCATAGAATGTCATCCTGGATTTGGATTATTAACTGAAGAACTACTTAATGCAGGAATCCCAAAAATTAATCTGTTCGAAAAAATATCAACATTTCTTGTATCTGAGAGTCCTTTAGAAAAACTATTTATTGAACATCAATCACGCGTGCAGTTAAAAAAATTAAATTTTTTTGATATATGGATGCTTTTACTCCGTGATAAATTCAGTAATGAAGTACTTGCTGAAGCATATCTAAGTGATGCTCCACATCGTGATTGGAAAGAGGAAACATTTGCACAAATAATAGCAGTTTGTTCAAACAGAACATTTTTATCATTATTAATACATAATTTTTTTAACCAAACAAGTATATTTGATCATGGACGACCAAGTTTTTTTTTAATATTACCATATCCAATTTGGGAGGTATGTATTATGTTTTTTCATAAAAAAAATAAAGAAAAACAATTTTTTTTACCATACTCTGGCTAAAAATATCACTTTTGCTGCTGGCTCAGAAACTTCAATGTGGTATTTTTTGTTGGTATTGTAATTAAATATTATTGTATCGAACTAATATTGTAATTAAAATTTTTGCAGAGGCTAATTACAAATAATGCAAATCATCAAAGGGGAAGATATTATACCCATTATAGTGTGATGCTTAATCTATTTTTTGAATATAAAGAACTTGGTAGTGTACCCAGAAAAGCTTTTGTACCTTGGAATAATGAAAAATCTAATGCGTCTTCAACTGAATTAGAGATTCCTTTTGTTGTCATAAAATTAGAACCTAAGAAGGATACAGATTCGACACTAACAAAAAAGGATTTTAAAGCATTTTGGTATTTTCTCAAACACTGTATGAGAACACGAAAAAATAGAGTTATAGAACAATTCGAGTGAGTTCTTATTTAAGCAATCTTATTACTAAATAAGTTACTAAGTTTATTAATCTACTTAATTGCAGAAAATTTGTACCTGGTTGTGGCCCTAAATTGATTCAAAAAGATATGAGTATATGTACGACATTTAAAGAATTGTCACCTAATGAACTTCTTGAATTATTTAAAATGTTTAAATCATGTCCAGAATATGATGAAAATTTGTTTATTCCTGTTACATTGGTTGGTGATGAAGAAAAGGTAGGAATTTTAATTATCACTGTAAACGTTTAAAAAATTATTAAAGCTATTTTATAAGATATAATTTTCAACTTTTTATTCCTCAGAAAGAAGACGAAGAAAAACTTTTTTCAGAGGAAGAGCTTAAGCAAGAGCCTTTAATAATAAATCCTGCATCTATTGATGTAACAAATGATGTATCAAATGATGTAACAAATGTACAAAAGAAATAGATGGTAATCAGCCATTACAAAAATGTGAGAATGTAAATAAAACATATAGTACATTATGATACTAGTGGCATAAGTCGTACTTTAGAGCACGGCGTGTATAAGCGCCCGAGCGTAGCGAGTAGTAATGCCGTACCATAAAGAACGACTTATGACACATGTATCGTACATTATTTTATAGCACTGACTGCATAAATCCGCCATGTCACGCCTATTCGTGCCATTAGCAGTCCCTTTTTGTACCGTGCAATATCGCCCAAGCGATATCGAGAATGATAAGCACGGTGCAATAATGGACTATACTTATGTCACGGATAGGCGTGATATAAATGCCGATTTATGCCACGTAGTGTTATAAAAAATATTGCGTGCAGTATTGTTCAATATTCAATAAATTATTTTAATATTAATTTAAACTACTACTCTATTATATAAGAACTATATAAATTGAATCACCTTCATTAAAACCGCTAATAGATTTGTTAAGAAAAATCCACTGCTCATTAAATCTATATATTAACCATAATTGTGATGGGAAATGATGGGTAGTGATTAAATTAATAAGGATAACATTAAAATCAGAAGTGTAATTTATTTACTGATATATAATCTTAATTAATAATTGGTATAATAATAATACATCATTACATTTACACAAATTTACAAATACCTTCAAACGAGATGACAATATTTTTGTTTCATCACGATTAATGAAACGCAAAGAGTAATTAATTAAACTGTAAATTTTATAAATGCATTCACTTTATTTTAAATAATACGCAATCAGTCACTATTTATAAAAAAATTTACGAAATCTACATTTGCATTGGCTAATTTATTGATAGTACCTTGATTAATTAACGGTGTTGTACTTTGGATAGTTTTCTTCAATGCTGTTTATCGTAATATGTGCTCTGTAGTATGTATACTAATGTAGATGAAGCATTGGAATATATTTTATTTGTGTAAATTTTGTCTCTCGTTCATGGCAAAAAATATTGCTCTGCATAACCGTCATGACAAAGCGCATTAGTAATTACGTATGAGTTATATAGATGATGCTATTCTTTCTTAAGGGAGATGATTCCGTAAAATATGTACCTTGATAGGAACTGATACATACCACCAAATATGACTGCCGTATCTATATTTTTTTTCCTGTTATGATTTCCTTCATACTTTCATAAAACATCCCGTATAAACGTCACAAGCCAGTACGAATTGCTAATTAATTACTTAAGTAGAAAGAACATTCATTCGCACTCTTTACATCGCGTATAATCATCTCTGCACAGCGCTTATTTGTAATATTTCTCTATATGTCTATATAATATGTATGTGCATACAGATACACATTAGTAGGAAATAGACTATCGAATTACGAACTCGTTTTTAAAAAACAATCCGCCGTAAAGCTTTTGACTTTATAATATGTGAAGAACTAAATTGCGCTGTTTGTCGTGACTGCAAACACCCTCATTTTTTATTTTAAATATACAGATACAGATTTATACAATATAACTTCGTACATATAATAATATTTAACTGACTACCAATGACAGGTGACGTGAGGTAACAAACGATCGCGACTTAAACTCAAATATGTTTTTTATAGTAAATATTGCATCTATTAGTATATTGACGTTTTTCATAATCATAATTTTTCTTGTGCTTAATTAAAAATCAAAGGAAATTACGTGAATCATGGAAAAATAAACACCTTCAAACTCAATATTTTAATAAGTCACCTTATAATTGATATCATTATTTATAATGTATATAACAAATATCGCAACGGTAATTCTAAAGCTTTGGAGTCGCGATTTCGATATAGTATATATCCGTTTACCGACGTAACTATCGCTAGTGAATACTGTCCTATGTATAAGTACGGTTTTTTTTTTCTTTTCGTCTTAGGGATAGAGAGATAAAAGTTAGTCCGATTGACAAAGAATTCGTGATTGACAAGTAAAGACTATAAAGAGCAAATGCCAGTGATAAGTAGCGTTCACTCCCTACGAGAAATGCGATAAGTAACCTATTCCCTTGATTTGCGTTATTTACAACTTTAATCAAAGATGTTGTCAATCGTATCGTTTCTCATAATTGAAAAAGCTTAAAATTACGCAAACGAAAATACGTTAGAGAAATATTGTGAACGATTGAGCTTTCGGAATCTTTCTTTTTTTTCTTTTTTTTTTCTTTTTTTTTCTTAATCCGCCTTATTGTTTATGGAGCAGCGTCAAAGAAATATTCTTGTTATTCTTTATGAAAAAAATTCTGAAATTATATTAGAAAACTCATAATGGATGTCTTTGCGTTTTTCCAAAGTTTCTCTAATGTACTTTCAAAGACATAGCAAAGCCGCGAGGAGAACGTTTACTCAGCGACACATTTGACTTTCGACGTTGCTTGGGAAGCGCGTCGATTTTTCATTCCCATCGAAGCCACCGCCTCATCGTTAGCTATCATTCGACTGGAGCTCCTTGCCAATCTTGTTGTTGAAAATTGAGCTCTGACTGATATCCGCTGCCAAGGACGATTGGTGCTGATGGATGATCGGCGTTTTCGTTTGGACGATGCTACAGGTGACCGGTACAACGGGCGGCAGATTCATGGCATTGCCGGTGTTGCAAGAGAGCGAAGGGCGCTTTCGCTCCAAGCTGTTCGTTGCCATTTGTCGTCTCGTCGTCGAATTTCGCTCGAGACTGTTGACCATTTGGTGCCGCCGCTCCAAGCTCGACATGTTGCTCCCATCTGACTGACCGACCTTCAATGTTAAAAAGTTATTCATTTTTACATTTACCGATTCGGCAATGAAGTCGGTCATTAAATAACTGATATATATTTACTTGAGGTCCTCGATCTACCGACTGCCCCATTCTGTTCAGAAGGTCGCCGCTTTGGCTTTGCCTGAAACCAGGATTTTGCCTTTCCGTAGACTGACTTCTCCTCAGCAGCTGCTCGCCCGATTGGCTTGAGCGCATGCGGCATTCTTGGCTCGCATTTCTCGAGTTCGACATCTCGTTGTGCTTTTGGCATATCTGACTGTCCACGTAAGGGAATCGAATTCGAATCGAGTCTATGACGTCCAACAAGTTCTTCGCATCCATCGCTAGGATATGAGCTGCGGATAGCATACCCCTAAAAAAATGAAATTACAGTTAAGCTTTTACGAGCCAAATTAACGAAGCGTGTAGCTTAAATAAGAAGTATTGCACTCATTATTTTACTAATTAGAGAAAAAAAACAATACCTATTACTAACAGAGATCGTGTGCAACGATTCAGAACAAGGAGACTATACTTACTTGCGATATTCGGCATCGAGGGTGGTAGCGCTGTAATTCTGGGCGAGCTTCATGGCGGTGACAAGCTCGGCCATGTCCTTGCTCAGCACCTTGTGGGCCATCTCAACCTCGCGGTGGGCCGTGGCGGGTAGTATCTCGACGAGCGCGTCGACGGACGAGAGAAGGGCGCGCAGCTCGATGCCCACCCGCCTGACAAGCTCGAGGTACTGATCGGCACGGCTCTGCTGCACGCCTTGTGACAGAGCCATCACAGCTCGAACAACGCTCGTCGTGCAGTCGTACACTTTGTCGTTCGTTCGGTCCAGGTCCGCCGTCGGTGTCGGCTCCATTTTCTGAAAGACGAGCAGAGAGTTTAGAAGAGAGAACCAACTGTGTATATGGCGTAGCTGTTGCCGAAGATTTGTATATGATGGATGAAGATGAGCAGTGTGTACAATATATATAGTGGGGATGTAATAGTCGCCAATGGTTGTCTCGAAAATATTGAAATTGAAATGTATTTTAGTTTTGTAAAATTAACAGAATATTGAACAATAATTTAGATTTTTAAATTTGTCGATTCTTTATCAAGCTATGAAGCACGTATCACACTGTTTGGGTATAATTGCGAAGCGTTATTTCATGTTTTTACCTTAACTATAATGACTTTATCAGAGCCCTTGTCAGAACCGAGAGAACCTGTGCTTGTAGTGTGAGGTTCGTGATTTGGTGACTGTGTGACTGATCGCGGGATTGGTGGGCTCGCACTCTCATCGCCGCTTGTTGCTATCGACAGGCGTTTCTAGCAAAATAAGCGTTTGCAAGTTAGAAACTTTCGTACATATAAATTTACGACTCTACTGGGCTCAATGTATATACAGCAAAACTTGCAAACAGAAATTGTAACTGATTGTATGAATGCATTCATAAAACCGAATAA
>JAPYZO010003048.1:0-13412 GCA_030522905.1 Torymus flavipes
ACCATTACTAAAAATAGAATTCGGATTATGAACGCACGAAATATGCGCAAAGCTTGCCGTATTCACGGAGATTGCAAGCCTATCCCTGACGCCGAAATTGACACTGTCGAACAGACTGGTAGTAACAGCCAGGTTGGCTTTGGAGATGTTGAAAATATTGATAGTCAAACTGGTGGAAGTGCTCAAATTAGCGGAAATGGCCAGATTGATGGCGATATCCTTGGCGGCGAAACCAATGAAGACACTCAAATTCCAACTGGCGGCTCCACCGGTCAGATCGGAGGTGGCGTTCCAATAGGCGGAGGCGGCTCTTCGGCTGGCACCGGCATTATTGTAGTCCAGTCGTTGCAGCCGATTAACCATCCTCGGATCTGGACTGGTCAGCAATTCCAAGACGGAGTTGCTCAACAGAGTATCGCCCTTAGCGGAGGCTACTACGGCAGTCAGTACCGTCCCCATCACGGTCGTCGTCGTTATCTTAATGCTGGAGTTCAAGTTATTGGCGGTGATCAAGTAGTGGATACAGGCTATAGAGGTCTGTTAACACACAAAAGAGCGCGACTGGAAAGAAAACTTGCCCAAAAAATAGCAAAAATGCAAACTGCGTCGTATGCCTACCCACAACCGTCTTGTCAAACTGTACCCTGCAATCCATGCAGCGGTTAAGGACGCTCTTGCATGAAAATTTACGAACTCGGCTATAACATTTAAAGTAGTTCAAGATATGCTGGATCTTGTGATATACTTATTTTATTCTGTTACCGTGGAAAATTTCGAGAAATTAACGCTTAAAATTTTCTTGTTTTTACACGTGCTCTTATGGTACCGCGAGAAAAAATTAGTAAAGTTGAGTATTTCCGAAACGTGATCAAATTTTTGTCCAATACAGTATATATCAATTTAAAGATCAAAGCTTCCTCTTTCAGATTACATTTTGTAAATTATACGTAGCCGTAGAAAATATTGAGATATTTTATGTTAAACTTTTATTATATGCGGGACATGGTACAGAAACCGAGAAAATAGTACGCACTGTAAAGCGCAAGAGCGTCCTTAAATATTAAGTTTCGTTCATCTTTTTTGCAGTAGATTCAAGATTCAAATTATTTCAGCAAACTTTATAGTTGCTGTTTTCATTATAATAATAAAAAAATACTTGTCTTCTATGATTTCTTTTACATTTATAAATAAAAAGAAATATAAAACCGAATTCAAACAGTTCTCTCATTTACGAATTTTATCTACACAATTTACCTATTTCATTTTATAATTAGTTACTATAATTTAAGATAGTTAACTCGGTGAAAACAGCACTTTTAGAATTTTTATTTTTTAAATAATGTTTTATTAATTTGATAATCAAAGAGTTAGTATATGTAACAAATATATACTAGCAGGAACATAAAACAATTTTTTTCAGACAAATTCAAGGCAATAGTTACCATAATATTGTTACAATTACAGAGAAAAACTTCAAAATTCTCTTTTTCTTTTTGTTTTTTATCCGATCTTAACGAAATAAAGTTTCTTTTGTTCGTTAAGAAATTTCAGAGGGAGTAAAATTTATGTTCCGAGGGAAAATTTATTTTCCGAGATACCAATAGGGCACAATATCAATTTGTTCATTAAAATTTGACTTATTTTTCTTAAACAAATTGATATTGCACCGTACTGGTAACTCGTATCATAAATTTTCCCACCTATACTCCGCCTGAAATTTCATAACAAACAAAATAAGCTTTATTTCGTGAAGATCAGATAAAAAGCAAAACAAAAATAAGAGGATTTTGAAGTTTTTGTCTGTAATTATAACAATATCATGGTAACTACTATTGCCTAAATTTCTCTGGAAAAAATTGTTTTATGTTTCTTCTAATGTGTATTTGTTACATATAATAACTCTTCGGCTATCAAATTAAAAAAAACATTATTTAAAAAATAAAAATTGTAAAAGTGCTGTTTTGACCGAGTGAACTGCCTTAAGGTGGTTCTATAAATATGATAGATAGTGCACACAGTCACAAGAATACCGCTGCCATTTCATTGGCACGTGACTTCCTCCAACTTAATCTGCTCATTCTTTATCTCAATTTTCAATAATTATAATAATTAATATTCCACATCAAAACTTCTGTTATGTGTGCATACTATGATGTTATATGCACAACGTGACGAGGCGGATCGAGTTGCATCGAGCAAGATAATTATTCTGAAATATATTAATTATTTCTATTATTATAATTAAAATTCGTCATAATGCAAATATGATGTCTCAGTATTGATGCATATTATAGTCATTTTGATACACTTATAATAAATTTTCTTAGACTCTTTCTCTCAGTGTAGATATATATTAGTCAACCAATTTATAAACCATGAACTTAATTATATGCGGGTAATTTTTTAGAAGGAAGATTGATTATTGCTATATAGATAAAATGTAGTTTAAAATCATTAAATAAATGTCATACTTATTTTACTAATTTAAATATTATTATGTAAAACTTATGAACTTTGTATCAAAAATTCTCCGAGTATTGAACGATAAAATATAAAAAATTCAAAATTGTATGAAAGTATTAATTTTTAACCTCATTCTTCTAGAACGTCCCAGTAGGTTCTGCAAGAAATTTTAAGGGGTGCCATAGCCGTATCATTACCGACTGAGCAATTGTCACAGGTTCATGCTTATTAAAAATAAAAAACGTAGAATCACAAAAAATCTAGAGAATACCCTTCTGCAGTTTTGAACGTTCTATCACTGTTGCTGTTGTCTGAGCTGTTAAATAGCAATGTTAAAGTAGACCAAGAGATCGGAAGTAGTTCTTTACGAAAAATGGTGGGACAACATTAGGAGTCAACATTGTTATTGAGGTTATTTATTGTTAATCTTAGGTCCGCTGAAAAAACCGAGATGGAGTCTGGAGTATTACCACAGTCACATCAACGGCGGAGTTCCTTGAATCGGATGTAGTTGGGAAACAATGTAGATAGCTTTCATCTAGCGCGAACCGCTTTTTTATCAATAATCAAAGATTTAAGCTCAGAGCTACACTGTGTTGGATAGATGTCTTTACGAGACTATACGGTGTCGGGAATCTAGAATAAAGTCGTTGACTATCCCGTAGAATTTCCTATAAGCTTAGAGTCAATATTTGCGCCGAAAAGCATTGCATCCCAATCAATATCCACTATGATGTTGTTTAGACGCGTGTAATCACATTTATAAAAGTTTCGGTATTGTGTTTTGGGAAGTTTCAAGCTGACTAGATACGATGTACCTCAGTGGAATGTAGTGGGCATCGCAAGGAACCGCTAACTTGTCCAGATCGATTAATTTTAGAAATTTGCTGCAAGCTTGCATTTATTGTGGAAGCGACCGGTAAGATGCTACGTGGGAGTCAGGTATCTGAGTGGTCTGAATATGAACGTCCTGGCTCGTCTGTGACAATAGAAGTTAAGAGAATTTTTGAGTTGCAGCTGTATTCTGTAATGAATAGAGATCCAGACTCGGCGTCGGATTGGACAAATGTGGGATGCAGAGATGATCTCACAGCGACAAGTATGTTTCCCTCGTGAGTGCAGCTCGCAACAGTAGGTCTGTATTTCGAAAGATATTGCAGCCCTTAAGACCAAATTCAGCGCTGAGGGTTGTTGATTTGAGCCAGGTTAATATGAAGATTGTGATATTGGGACTTAATGAGAGTTAGTAGAGGTTGCACTTTAAAATTGAAATTTTATTGTTAATAGAACGAATATATTCCTATACAAAAGAATAAGCTGTGAAGCAGTGCTTTGACTTCTATAGTTTAGTCTTGCCCGTTGCCACTTGTTGCTTGCTTAGAGAGTTAAGATTTCAAACGGATTCAGAACGACCCGCTGAGAGGCCAGGTTAACTAGATAGAAGTTAAAGGGTTTTGAAGCAGTAGATTTTTCGAGGTGTCTTGCTATTCTTTTGAAGAGATCAACATTGAAGTCGTTGTTAACAAGATCCATAACGCAAGCTAAATTAGCTGAGAAGTCACCGGTATAGATAAGGCGGTTATGAGAATATGCCATCATTTTTTAGGCTCGCGTAGCAATCGCGTCAGTGTCCTTGAAACAGGTAGCTTGGTTGTTTTTGATAACAGAGACATTTACCGCTCCAGTTTCTAGTAAAAGGTATCCAGGAGTACCTATTTTCTTGTTAATTTTCCTCCAAAGGTTGTCCAAGGCAACGTTAAGAGGGTCTCCGGGGGCTCTCAAAACCGAAAACACGGGCAGCGGAGTAAGCGACAATGCGCAGGTGCTTGGATATTTCGCCACAGCACTTTTTCAAAACCAGCTTGGCTTGCCTGGACCATGAAGGACAGAAAAGCGATTTGCAATTACTGCACTGGATAGTATCGTAACTTTTATAATGCCCTTCGTCGGGCAAAGAAAAAATTTGTCAGCGATCATGGCGAGGTGAGCTTTGCCAGTGCCCGGCTTTAAAGTTAGGTTCACGCAAATCGCGATTGACAGAAAGCAAGTGGAAGCAAATTCATAAGAAAACAAAATTAAAATTACACAAAAAATATATTTATCTTTAAAAAATGATGGATTTGTTATGATATCAATTTATTCGTGATTTGGTTGGTGGGAGTGATATATGGGTTGCTAGGTTACAAAAACAAAAGTGGCGCGAGTTAGTAAAATTAAAAAATTGGTTAATAAATTAACTCGTATAAAAGAAGTTAAATGTATATACTTAACTGTATTTTTACTTATTCTACTACTTTATTTTATCTAATTTATAACACCCGCTTCATAAAGAAACTTATTTATAGTATAATAGAGGAAAAATAATTTTTTTAGATATTTTTGAAGATATTTGCTAAATATTAAATACATATTTTCTGTAAAAAATATACAACACATAGTACAAAATCAACATTTTCCTGTTTGAAAGAATGCATTAGCGGCTGGAACATACATAAAAAGCTAAAACAAGGAGTAACATTCGTTATACTGAAAGTGCTTGAATACGTCCTAGTAGATGCTCGAAGATTAATTTTATTTTCTAAATTACAAAAGCTAACGTGAATTTAATATGTCAAATTATTATTTATGGTTTATATCCACTTATGCATGAAAGGTAAAAAATAATTATTCCATACCATTTCTTAACATTTATTAAAATAAAAAACAAAATTAATTTGTACAACAATTCATTTATAAATACGTAGGAAGTTTACAATAAAACTAATAAAAAATTTGTACCATAAGCGATCACGATATATCTTTGGAATACTAAGGAAATTTAAGGATAATTAAATCCTTTTTCGTGCTTTATACTTTCTATAAATTATTTTTTTTCATAAAAACCGCCATAATGTTCCTCGGGCTCCTTCTTCAAGTCTTCGTGTTCTTTTTTATGTTCATGTTTTATTATCTTATAAATCGTATGTGTATGTTTAACATTCTTCACATGGTAAGGAACATGAATAATCACCTTTTTTGACCTGAAAAAATTTTATTAATTTAAAACATAAACGAAATTTGCATTTAACATAAAGGTTAAAATATCTTATTGCTATTAATTTTAATATTAATTTAATCAATTCCTTTGAAAATAATATGCAATATTAAGTTTATATTATTAATTTTTCTGGTACAAATATGCAATAATTTCTGCAGAAATTTTTGTAGAGATTTTATTCCACTCTTAAAAGAATGATAGCCGGAAGTAGTGGCTTATTTAAAGACTCGATGTGATTAGTTATTTGAAAGAAGCGCGAATATTTGAATTCTTTTAGAATTAAAAATGTGTTAGATTTGTATTTTGAAACTGAAGTATTTATATAGGACTTCTAAATAATTAAAATATAATAAAAATATTTGATTTTTTACTTCAAACGTTCAAAACTAATTAAAACTATAAATGATAGTTAAAAATAGTGTTCAGAACCTCAAAAACAAAATAATACGCGCGAAGCGCATTCGAATTTTGCTAGTAGCATTAAAAACTTTGTAGAAAATTCTTGCAAATACTTCTGAAGGACTTCTTATAGAAATGTCCGCAGAATTTTCTTTAGACTTTTTTTATGGGCAATACCTCACAAATAATCAATACAATGTTTGATATAAATACTACTTAGATGTTTTAACTATATATAGACATACAAATAATATCGAAGTTTGTTTTTCAAAAGGTTATTCTCGAAAAATAGTTTCGCTTGTCATAGATATTGCAAAAATTCTATATTACTCCTTCTTGACTACTTATTGCATAGTAGTTATTAAAAAAAATCATGAAGAAAAATTAGCTTTGCGATTAATTAAAATCTGTCTTTAATTCATGCTCAGCCAAGAATTGTTATCTTAAAACCCCAAGCTTTGAAATTTAATTCATATCTCAATTTTTTAATACCGCAACCGTAATACCTTCAATAGCTGAAAATTAATCTATGTATCATCGGCTGAGATGAGAAAGAGGACAACTCGGCCGCGCGCTAAGCGCTAAACAATTCGGCTGAGCCCTAAGAAAGAAGACACCTTTGAGTTCCTTTTTTTCATTGAGTTTTTTTTTAGAACCGCTGTTCAATTTCAAACATCTATTCCAGATTTCATTTTTCTAAATAGATATTTATGTAAATATATATGTATAAATGATCTGACTCGGATTCTATAAAACATTTGTTGTGATCTTGTTAATTCTTTTATTATTTACGAATTGAACTAATCTATGTGCTTCTTCTGTTAAATAATTTATTTAGAAAATAAACTTACTATTCACATTACAAAATTAATGAATGAATCAGAAAAATATGAAAATACATGAAATATTTTATTCTATAAGCGTATCATCAATTTCTCTTTAATTGAATTGAATATAACATACTTAAAAGTTATTATGTGAATTCTAAATGATAAATCTTTTATTTCATTATAAAACTTTAAATGTTGTGATTTTATTGCGTGCTTCGAAGAAATAGTATATGTCTTGACCATTTTTTAAATCTCTACCGCGATTCTCAATGAAAAACTCGATGAACAAAAATTACTCGTTAATTGTCGCTTTTCTTAGCGCTCGATAGAATTGTCCTCTTTCTTAGCGAGCGGCAGAGTTGTCCCCTTTTTCCTCTCAACCAACTATATAAACAAAATTTAAGATTTAGATAAAATCGATTTACTGGAGAACGAGCTTAAATCATGCTTGTTAATGGTTATCAGGCTTAAATCATTGGTATACCTTTATTCACTTTAGTAATTTTAAAAGATTATTGCAAAATGTATAATTTAAAAATCTAACTTAGCTTTTTGCTAATTATAATATAGTATAAAGCAGTGTTTTGAAAGAAATTGTGAAGTAGTGATAAATTTTTTATTAAAAATATATTAAAATACTGTAATAATGTTGCAGGTGTGAGGGGTGCAACTATTGTTGAATTAATTATTAATTATTCTATCCTATTGATCAAATATACTAATATGTTGACCACTTAAAAAAAATTAACTGGTAAAGAAATTATCGCGTATGTATAAATATAAATTTTCCCCGTATATAATATTGCTCCATGTATTTCTATTTAGAGAAAACAAAAATGTAGTAAGTAAAAGTTTCTATAATTTTACAACACTTCAGTTGAAGAAAAAATCGAATTCACTATAAACTCGAAAATGCATTACTACTTACCCAGCATTAACTTCCTCTTCAAGAAATGTTATTATTAATAACAAAGTTAACGGCCACTGCAATGAAAATAATAATGTAAAGAATTGCATTTGCAAAGAAAGAATACACTGATAACACCTTTAAATTATATTGAAAGTGACTCCTTACCAGTAATTTAAGGCTCATGGTGAAAAAGTGAAGCCGAGCTACTTTCTACGGTGAATGCACCAACAGTTCAATGATAAGACTAAGCCTTCTTCATCAGTTGCAGCTCACTTATATACTCGGACTCTCGAAATCTGTGGAGCTGAAACGGCAAACTCTACTTCCCGCCTTTGCATCGTACTATTACTCTCAATGAAAGGATCTTGTTTTTACGAGAATGATCGTGAAAACTTGCTATATAAAACCTATCCTGGCGAAGAAGTTCCGAAAAAATATCTGTAAAAGCGGCAAATCAGTTCGATCTCAATAACAACTCACCTGAAAACAGCACTTATTCGTAACGAAACCAAGTATCGTATACGAAGCAATAAAATATTAATAGTTATTATTAGTTAAAAGTTGAATTAGTTTATTGTTTTAACACTTATTTTTTTCTTGCGTTTATTTATGATAATTATATTATAGTTCGAACTTTTAAATCTCTTCAACTGTAATGTTTTACATTCAGTTTACCTAATGCAAATAATTTTAAATTTCTAATATATTGTTGTCGTCAATGTATACATGTAATATTTTTCTTTAAAAAAATATATAAGCCTCAATAAATTAAAAAAAAAATAATTTATTGCATCTCAAAAATGAATATGGAAAGCCCTAATGACCGTTTGTCTTGTAAAATATTAAAATATTTTAAACATGAATAGTACTAAAACCCTATAAATTTTCTACAAGTACATAATAATCAAGATAGCGTTATGTCAAAAAATGTTCTTAACTATGTTTCAGACACGCCTACCCATTTTTCATTTTGATTCCATAAAGATTATTTTATTAATTAAGCAAAAACCATTTACCCGTGATCTTCAAAATTTTCCCTTTTTATAGGGCTTAATTTAAATAGAAATTAATGTTTGTGTGAGCTTCTTCGATCACTTTTATGTGACTCAAGCATTTAAAAATGGGTATATATATGTATACGCGTATACCTGTATACATCTGTGTGCGTGTGTGGGAGTGCCCGAGTGCGTGTAAGTAAATTGGTTTAATTCTAACAACATTCTGAGTTACTGATGATATAAACTATGGGGAAGCGACTCTAAATACTTATGAAATGTGTACTCGCAAATTTGCTAATTATTCAATCTTATTTTTCTTCAAAAAAAAAGTTTTTAGTTGATCGCAATGTGAGTCAGGTTATTTTATTGATATTATTATAAGGTTTCGGTAACAAGCTTTTTACCCAATTCATCTCTACTTATTTTATTTAAAATTGTAATAAATCATATACATAATTACATCAAAAAACAAGATAACTTTTCCTATAGTGACAAGTTTTTCCAGTTTCATTATTTTGGTAGCTCTTGGCAAGACTAATTTTAAGTTCTACGATTACATTATAATGTATGTTTATACATTTTTATCGACTTGCACGAGCGAGAATGGCATAGCCAAAACGCGCTTTTTATAATTTGACTTTGTGGGAAATTTACACTATTCAATTTGTTCTTTGCAGAAGATATACTTAATATATTTTGAAGTCTTTTTAATAGTTTTTTCCTTATTTACTTTACGTCTGAATCCATGTTGACATATGACGAAAAATTATTATTAAGTAAAATTCACCACAATCAAAAGTCACTTATTTAAACTTATCGTAACTTATTTAAAGTTTTAAATTGATACATAAATATTTAGAAATGGTATAGATATAAGTACAAATAAAAGTAGATGTATGGTTAATAAGCTGGATTTTAACGTATTCCTTAATTAACAGTGAACTCTTATTACTTTACAATGTTGCTTTTTTAGTTTCATTTTTATATTTTGCAAATGATCAAAATAGATCCTGTTACGAGTAGAAGCTAGCAGAGCTCATAGATATGTGATCAGAAACTACAAGTAATTTAAGTCAGCAGCGCATTGAACTAGGGAACGATATGATGAAACCCGGGAACGTTGGAAGGATTGATAAGCTTGAAATTGAAATTACAGATTTCTGTATTTAATTTTTCGTATTTCTCAATGAATTTTCGTATTTTCAAAATTATTGAAGCACACACACAATCTGTTCATTTCAAAGAATGTGCCTCTGCTCGAATAATAGAAAAAATATGTAAATCAAAAAATAAATTTGAAATATCAGTGAATGTCGGTACTCGTGTATAATCTATGTGAGTTAGGCATCCTTGTAGAGTCCATACAATCGGCCCCCACTCGCAGTTATATATATATAATATAATTTTAAATAAAATTTCTACCTGAAGAGGGTAACAAACTTAAAATAATACCAACCTAAACCATTTTATTTTTTAATGAAAAAAATAATTTTTTTCTTAACGAAGATATAAATTTAATATAATTATTTGTAAATAAATAATATTAAAATATCATTAATCGAATAAAGTATCGTAAAATTTAAAATTAAACTTTGTAATGTGTATTGTAGAAGAATGAGTTTTAATATAACATTGCGTGATGCGTGGTACTTGGTCCATACGGATGCGTATGTTTTCACACATTATGTTAATTACTATTCTTCCATTTACAGATGTACCACGGAAATATACAATTACGAGTGAAACTTTATGAAATAAATTAAGGAAAAGAAAAATAAAATGATAAAATTTTATACAACTTTTAAAGGATGAATTAAACTCTTAATAGAAAATCAATTCTAGAAAAAAGTTTGAGTGACACATTATTCAGCTATCATCAAATATTATAATTGCTTTGTTAGTATAATGAAAGAAATATTTGGTGAAAATTAGGTTCGGCACTTACCTAAATACCAAATGTAGTTTTATAAATAATTTATTTATTTGGACGTATATTGTGTCTCAACAGTATTATTACGTCATTTATAACAACTAATTACAGAAAATTGCCTTACAGACTCCGCCCACTAATAAAATACATATACTAATTATAAATAGAAAGATATTTTACTGCAGATTATCTGAACGATGCAAGAACTGTCATATATGACGCAGACTTTCGCAAAATCTTGAAAAATAATTATTTTATCTCTTATAAAGCAAAGGAAACATATAACAATAATTCAGAAAATATATTGAACCTTTTTTTTAATGGAGTGCACGAAGCTCGTTTTTGTTGTTGATAGTTTGTGTGCGCTCGGGCGAGAAATTTTATATTCGACAGCAGCATATTTGCTTTCCTTAATCATTCAATCATTTGATCTTATTTCGCTCACTCCATTTAAAAAATAAAGTTCGATACAAGGGAGCAAAGCAGCTGATCTTTCCACACCACTTCTTGTTCATTCTCTGGTGTGCCAAATTATGTAAGAAACACCTGCTTTGCAAACTTGTATGGAAATGTGATATTTTTTATTTATAAAGATTATAATAATTACCGAAGCAAAGTTTTCGAAATTCATCACATATAATCCTCCAGCTGTGAGTTGACATGGCCGATTACACCGTAATGTAATGAGTTTTAAAAGATTTTTAACTTTTTTAGAACAGTGGTACCACTCATTATCGTATCTATTAAAAATGATATGGTGGAGTAATAATTTAGTGTGCTACAGAGAAAATTATTTTCACGAGGGTCACGTGCGAGTCGACGTAATCGAACATAAATTTGTGAAAAATGTTGTACGCAATACATGTGCTCAGTAGATTATCTCGACAAGGGTGACAATTTTGTGCACCATAATTGTGTAATGTATACTAAATTATAGAAACATATATTCTAAAGAAATGCTTAATACCAAAACAAATCCTGACGCAACCATTACACATAAATAGTATATTTTGTAAAAAATGTAGAAAAATTTTTTTTAACGCGGTGATACGGAAAACTCGCTTTTTTGTACTTGTTTCTCATGCGCACAGCTCTTGTTTCATACACTCATATGAGAACGTTCGGAAAAGAAGGCGCACAAGCAAATCATTTTACTTTATGTACGTTATAATTATTCTTGCTCAAATTATATAATTGTCGTACAAACTTATTTACACTCATTGAGTCCAAAAGGTCATTTCCCTAACTTCATTGAAAGTGCAGCACTAACAAAATGTACTACTTATCCCTGCACGGATAGCCGTCGAAGTTGGCTTCGAGTGACTTAATGATGGACGAAGCTATTTGAAAGTGAAGGTGAGAGGTCCAAATTTACACAACTCTTCTAATAGTTTATGTGAACTTATCAAACGTGATTTATTTTCAATTATAAAAATAGCGAAATAGGCATAAATCAAGAGCTGTTGTTTACCACGATGCAACCCGTTGTGCGGGAACGACGAGAGTGAGACGTGGTCTCGTGGAACTCGTACAATTCCCGCGAGCGTTCACGCGGTGGTGCTGGCATAGCGCATAGACTCTGGTACGTGCTGTCAAAGCTCATTCTCTTGCACCCGTCAATCACATGAGAGCGGGAATGGCCCCGATACAAACGATATTTTCTCGTATAGATATATGGAAAATCCTATTCGTTGCGCCATTTTCAGTATAGAAAATGGAAATTTTCTGCATAATAGTAGATACAAACCTTACTCCAAATTCTTCAAAAGGTACTTCTGCAGTGCCTCGAAAAAACAGTTCCGTTAGTTAATAATTGAAGTTCTTACAAAATAAAAAAAAATAAAGCAAACACGCGTCCTCCTCTCAATTTAAAGACATGTCGTGATCTGAAGACAAATGAAACATCCAGTTTCATATATAATCTCCGTATTTTAATTCAAAGGACCGTGAATAAAAGCAAGGAGCAAACCTTAAAAGAATTCATTTAGTATTTAATTTGTGTGCTGGCCTTAAATTTTCCATGCCTATAGGATTTCCCTGAAAATAAGAGAAAAGCCAAGGAAAGACACGTTATTTAGGAAAAGTCATTGGTCCGCAATGTCCCAACTCATTGCCTAAGACATGCCACGTAGTTTGGGATAGTAGTCGATCAACACAATGGGTCAACTATCGTGCCAAGGACTGGTTGGAATCGGGTGAATAGCGGATGCGTACTGAAATAAATTAGGTACTTGATATACTCTGTTTAAGTATCTTGTGCTTTCATAGCCCTTCCACCATACGAAAACCATTAACAGGTTACGAGCCGAGTCTCACGTATGGCTAAGTGAGTCTTGAAGAAACTGGAGTTGAAAGCGTATAATGTATATTATATTCTCAAATAGTCAACGAACTATATCAACTCGCCTCGTCAATAGGCTACGTGACTCGAATTATCAAGGGTGCAAACTGCAGTTGAAGAAATTGTTTGTGGCAAATGGAATATATGATGTAGTACTCAGGTTGTGAGTAAAACCCGATGATTTGACTACTGCAGAAAGCAAAGTCTGGATTAAGGATGACGCCAAGGCACAATTTTATATTTCTTCGACAGTTGAATCCGCACACAAGCAACACATACAGGCATGTCGCTCTGCGAAAGAGATGTGGTAAATATGCATGATCAGGTATGCATAAACTGCTACTCATACAAAGTTTTTACGAGTACCGAATGGAGCAAACCGATTGAGTGGTTGCAGCCATGTGGTGTAGGAGTAGGACATTGATGGAAGTTGTTTTAGTACAATATCCTATATATACAATTATCCTGAGAGTCGAGTTCTGTATTGTGCCTAATTTCTTCAGG
>JAPYZO010003049.1:0-22939 GCA_030522905.1 Torymus flavipes
ATTTTCCAAACTATACCTGAACCTATATTCACAAACTTGCCGAAACTAATAAAACCACGAATGAACCACATCCCAAGCAAACGCGTCGACGTCGTCGCGTCAGCTCCGTCATTTTTCCCGCGCCGATCCCTCAAACTCGCGGGCAAACTCTGCTCTTTGCCCGCCTAACCGAAAGAACACACCACGACTTTCCGCCACCCAGCTGAAAATTGAAAAGAGTCAACAGCGACGCGCGTAGGAGGGAGGAGGAGGTAAAATTTCACGAGCTTGGAAAATCTCGGGGGTAGTAGTTGCCGGGGCAAAAAAGGCGCGACGCGCTGCTGCTGCCGTCGGCGCGTCATGCATATTCATGCGGTCAGCGCGACTTTCTTATGTTCCTTTCATTTTAGAAGAGAGAGAGAGAGCGGGAGCGATGCATTTTTCATTCGATGCGCGGGTCGCTTGATTTACGAGTGCGCTGGGGCTAATGCGCGCGCGCGCGGGCAAGGCAGAGTGAGATGGGTTCTCTGGTTTTATGATAATTCGCGAGTCGTGCTTTTAATTTCCGCCCGAGGTTTTTGCAGGTGCGCGCGTGTATATAGCTTGTGCTGTCGTTAGGGATGGAGAGAGAGAGGAAGAGGAAGGTGTCTCGTTGTTAGTTTTATGGGGATGCGGGTTTTATGGCGTTGGCGAGCTGAGAGCGCAGTCTCGAGCTTTCTGCGAATGTGGATTTCTGATGATATTGACGATTATGTGATTTATGGGAATGATGGAAATTGCGCACTGAATAATGTGCTTTTTTTCATTTTTAATATTTTGTTTGTATAATTTTGTAATAAAATTTTAGTCTTTAATTGTTTTACAAGGTATCGTGTTATCCATGCCTAAGTTGTTATTGTACATATTTTACTTTAAGAAACAACGTCAAAGTTAGTAATTTCTGTAAATATACATTAATGAAAATATTGTAGAAATAATGAAAAAAAAAGGTTTAAAACTAAATACAACATTTTTAATTATTTAAATCTTTGAACCTTCGCGTCGAATTCTCAACTACAATAATGGCACTACTTTCCTCGTAAACTTTATTCGCGTTCCACATTTTATTCGTTCGTATACTATCACAAAAACACGTGTATACGCAATCGCAAGGAAAAAAAATCGACCTCCCGCGGCACTTTAATAATTCAAATCCAACCCTCACACAGCAGTACACAGCAATACATCGCACACTTACACGCGGCGGGTATACGTGCAGCGTGCAGCCTCGGCGTCGTATCAAAGGCAGTCGGCCGCGGGAATTGCCTCGGCGCCGAAGGCACTCGGAGAATCGGCGCGGCGGCGCGACGCAACACGTGAAACTACTACAGCCTCCCTCTCTCTCTCGCTTTATCTCGCGCCGCTGCAAATCGCGTGACGAATCGACCGGGCGCGCGAGCGTATATATATATACGGCAAGCCCCGAGTGTTTTATCCATCCGACGACGGCGCCGACGACGAATTTCGTCGCGTTGAAAGTGGAAAAGTTATATTGGCCTGTGTATGTGTGTTTTTTTTCATTGCAGTTCTTCGAATTTTTCGCGTGTGATTTTCGAGACGATGTAGGTTGCGAGTGGTTTATTGATTGCCGGTGTGAGGGTATTAATTAATCAGCGCGGAAGGGAGAATGTATGTATATAAGTATATGTGGAGGGTAATGAAATGTATATAGATACGGATCGGTGCTACGTATAGCTCAGATATTGCGTTAATACTTGATGGGGTGATGCAATATTCTCTTATTCTATCATTTGGTGACCACATGAATTGTTTAATTTATTAACTTTTGATTGGGGCAATTTTTCTTTCCTTTCTTTCCTTTTCTGGAATTATTATATCTCTTTCTACGTGTCAATGAGTGAAGTGAGAATGTATCGTTCTTTATGTTAAACTTACGATATTACAGAAAGAAGTGCACTGCTGATGTGTACTTACCTAGAACAGATAAAGAATGTATAATTAGAGTTTTGTTATTGATTTGAACAAAGATGTATTTTTATATAGTTCTCAGGAAAAATTCAACCATTCATTATATTACTTTATAGTAAATTGACCATTTTTAATAAAATTAATGTGAAATGTCATGTAGTACTACGTTTTACTAGTTAGATCTATTTATTTGTTGTATGTAGTATAGGCACTGAAATTGGTTGCATTTTTACGAGAGTAAAAATCGTATTGATTTTATATTATTATAATAATTTTTAAAATAGATAAAAGTTTCAATCTGTAATTATTGAACTTCAGCTTCAAATTAATTTAATTTGAAAGAAATCTCAATTATTTAGTTTATAAAATAGCATATTAATCAAAACGACCTCAAGAAATTCCATAAATTAATCATTTTAATCCTATTATCGAAAAACTGTTCTCAGAGAGTTTTTATATCGAAGCAGCACTAATGTGAGAAGAGCTTATTCGTTGGAAAAAAATAATTTTTATATTTTTTAGGGATAAATCTATAAACAATTGACCAAAACATCATGCAAAATAATTCAAACCATATCCAAATTCTATCATCGTGCAGAAATTTAATATCAAAACCTCGAAAATTCTCAGACAGTATCACCAAAATAGCATTGAAAACCACATCCAGTCACCACCGTCCACACGAAGATAAAAAAGAACGGAGCGTCAGAACAGAACAACGAGGCGCGGGCGCACAAAAAGCAGCGGCCCCGGACAAAGAAGTTATGGAGCCGCTCGCTCAGATGCGCGCAGGCGCAAGGAGGAAAATTCAAAGTAGCGGCGATCCGGCGAAAAAGCGAGAGTCGAAAAAAGACGTCGACGAGGAGAAAGAGAGCGAGGGCGGAAGGAGGGCACGTATCATTGTGCCGTCGAGTGTCGTGAATATTTCAGTCGGACAACAAGCGAGAGGCGTATACGTATATATAGCTATGCTCTCTTTAACTGTTTACTTGTATATCCAGGGCCCTTTGTCTTTGTCGTTTTTGGCATTGCTTTTTGTGTGTCAGTGTCTCTCTCTTCATCGTTCTCTTTCGTGAGCGCGAGGTCTTCTAGAATGTCGCCGGACGCCCAGGTGGAGAAAGAGAGAGAGATAATTTTCGTGTTTTTAGGGGAAGAATAGTCTGGGCGTTGCTCGTACAGAAATGATACTATGGTTGTATATATTACAGCTTAATTATGGCCTGGAAGTACTTTTTTCATAGCTTGAAATGTCAGTTTAGCGTCCTGTTATTACGAACGAATTTTTTGTTTTCCGACTTTTATTAGAATATAGTAAGTGATATATTAATTTTCAGAGAAACTTGAATTATTATTCATAAATTACTTTTACGAATGGATTTCATTTTCGCGAATTAATTTGAAAATTAATTTTCACCGTGTTAGATGACATTTTCTAACAATTCATTCATTAATGCGATCAAGTTACTTTAGGACTATTAATTATCGGATTTAAATTTAATAGGGGTAATTTCAGAAGAGAAATAAATGTGATCTCATTACGCTAATTTAAACACATTTATGGATACTTTATAATTGTTCATATTCCGACGAAATCAACTAATTGATAATTTAACGTTTAATTATAATTTTACGTATCAAGAAATAAAAAAAATATATTCTGGTCAAAATATTGTTCAGCTTAAAGAAATTTCTTAAAATAACCTGCGAAAAAAGGGTCACCGAATCTCTTCAAACTTCGCTTCGTGTCCTCGCGTTTTGAATAAACGTACGCGCGCGTGCCATTTAAACTCGGGCGTTGTGAAATTAAAAACGACGACCGTCCAAAAAAGCCCTAATCCGTAATGAAACGGAGCCAGGAAAAAAGGAGGAAAGAACACGACAGACGGGCCATTTTCCTCATTAGGTAATAAGAGTGCGTGCTTGTAACGTTGACCCTCGTCGAGCTTTTCCGAAAGAGGCAGTCTACCTTTCTTCGCTTCTCTTGTTTCGCCTACTAGCGCCTTCGTCTTTTTTTCTGAACTTACGTCGTCCATGCTTTCGTCGCTGTTGTGTTACATGTCCTGTTTTGCTCATTCAATTTTACACAACTAGGTTTATTTTTGTGAGATTACTATATTTGGCTCAGTCAAGAAGATGAATGTTGTATTATTCAAACAAAAAAAATTGTTTGTTGCCTAAAGAATTTATTATGATTACTACAAGATTATAAATCTTCTAAGAATCAATGGTTACTTTTATTAATAAAATAGACGAGTCTTCAAGAAACTATTTTGATTCACTGTTTGATTCACCTCAAAGAACCTACTTCCTCGAATAAACGACGAGGTACATTCCCAAACCATCAAGTTCAAAATCTTCGTGTAAGTTTCCACTCGGAATCCATAATGGAAAACGAAGTGCGACGGGCCCTCCTTTGAAAATTTAAACCGTTACACTTAAAATCGTAAGTCGGGGCTCAACTTCTTGGTCAAGAGGTTGATTCCGGCCATTTTCGACATACCTCCACCCACCGCCGCCCGCATAAGTTTTCCCGAGCGCAGTGTGGCATTAAAAATAAAAATGGGCTCTTCAAGGAGGGACGGGCGGCGGGGAGTGGAAAACATTGAGAGCGAAGGAACCGAAGTGAGAAACGCGGATTCGCGGATATAAACTTGAAATGACTTTAAAAGGGCGATAACGAGTGACGCAGAAAAGTAGATTTTTTCGAGCGAGGGATTCCGAACTCTTAACCTCATAGAAGTGGAGATTGAAATCGACGAGCGCTCGCTAGCTCGCTCGCGCCAGTGGAGAGTCTAAAGTCTCAATTACTTAGCGCTCTTTCGCTGATTGGTTCGAACACTTTTCGGGGGGAGGAGAGCAAGAAGAGAGAGAGAGAGAGAGAGAGAGCGAACTTTTCCTAGAAGCTAGAGAGAAAGAGAGAAAGGCACCGCCCTACCGGAAAAAGGATTTTCCTGCGCGAGCGTGAGAACGGGCTCCTTTAATGTCCAAGGTCGTCGAATGCCCGGTGCGCGCGTCGTGCGACGCGGTATAACGAATAAAAATGGGGCGCAGTTTTGCCAACGAGGATATTTTCGAGCTGGAAAAATATGTGGATTAAAGTTTCCCAGCGCCCGGCGCGATTCTCGTCAACTTTTACCATTAGTTATTGCGCGCTTTTGTGTTTCTCCGCGGAAAGTGCCTGCTCGCGCTCGCAGTATAAGCCATTGCCGCGCGCGGAGAGTCTCTGTTTCGTCCTCAAATTGTTGTTTGTAAATGCGCGGAGTAAAAAGTTTGTTTCTTTGGGTTATAAGTTGTTAAGTTCTAGGGTTCCCTCTAAAGTGTATTAGTCTTTGAGAAATGTAAAAAGGTGTAATTCATAAAATTTCCGCTAGGTGGAGTTTTGTCTTTTTAACAAACTCGCGATTAGAAGAGAATTTTTCTCAAAAATGGTCTTGGGTGCTAAAATTGGAAGTCTTCTTTAGCAAATTATTATTGTAAATTTTTTACGCACTATTTTTGAGTTCTCGGAAATTTTTGTATCCCAAGATATATGAGAATTCCGGATTAAGGTAACCCAGCGCCGCCGAGCGACGATGGCAATTTAGGGAGGGCGATTCCTTGGACTTATTGTATGGATTTGCATAACTAGCGCTGGCTCCGAACATCTCGATCGTGAATCTGCTCCTCTCTCGGCTATCCGCCGAATTAGTATCAGCGCATTAGAGCCGCAAATTTTGGAGCTCGCTCGAAAAGCAGAGCCACCGTCTTCCGAGATTAGTAGCCGCCCACCCGCGCGCATTTGCATTCGCATCTCTCGTAGGAAAGTATATATCTTACGTAATCGGTTAGTGACCGCAAGAATGAGAGCCATTTGGATGATTTGTGGATATTTTTGGGAATTTTCAATTTCTTTAATAATTTAATCATTAAATTGAAAAAGTTTGTATTTAGTTTTCATATTTTTCGATGGTGAAGGAAGAGTAACGCATCAATTAAATAATGTTTTCAAAATAATAGGTAAGAGTGGTTTTTACGTGCATTGTAACAAAAGCTGTTTACATACAATGAATTCCAGTAAAACAGAGGAACAATTCGCGTTGTTTTCCATTTTGAAATTTGAATCATTCAATTTGGAAATATATTGAAACATTTTCCAATATATTTTTTACACAAAAAAAAAATAATAATTACAGTTCTGAATTCTTTTATATTTAGAATAAAAAAAATTCAAAACAAATTGATAAATGTTATTGATAGCTTGAATATTTAAGGTAAATTGCGATTTACGTCAATTATTGTTTTGAATAATCGATTGACCAATACGTAATACGTTAACAACAAAATATTCATAAATGTAATATCCTATCCAGCAACTTTTTCAAAACCCTCAACTTTTCGAAACAGAATTATCAGTTTCGAATGGACTGAAATTCCATTAAATGTTACAAATTGATTGAAAGGTAAAAAAGAGAGGAGATAAGTGCGGGAGAAATTGAAAGAGGAAGGAAATTCCTGGGGTATTGGCGCAGAAAGAGAATATGAAGGAGGAAAGTTGAATTCGAGCATTGAGAAACAGTTCACGTAGCGAATCTAGTTTTGAGGCCTGACATTCCTTTCGGCGACAGTCAAACCTACGGAAAATCGCTGTCACGCACCGGGAAACACTCTTAGCCCTCTCTCTCACCCTTCGCGAAAAATGTAACGTTGGAGCGAAAAATATTTCCGAACCAAAGAACTTCGTAACCTCGGCTGCCGAGGTTGTAATTATTTTCGAAAGTTTTATAGGTTCCCGATAACGGCGAATTTCGCCGAAAAATTCTTTTCGCCCGACAAAGTGAATGATTTTCAATATTTCATTTTAAACTAAAATTTTATATATTACTTTTTTAATTTTTTATAAACCGTCATGTATAATAGTTAAAATTCAGAGTTGTCTCACTTATATGATTAAAGTATTTTAAATACAAAAAAGTAATAAAGATCTGACAGAGATTTAGATATTATCTATATATTTAAAATTGAGATCAATAATAAATATTTTCAAATAAATTAAAGTGAGGCTACACGTGTCATATAGCTCCATTCCATTTCTTAAAACTTTAGATTCACTCATATTCAACCAGTCTTCAATAAAGTTCACTTCAGCCATTTCTTTTAATTTTCTGCTCAACCAGCTTCCATGCACTTGAATCTCAACAATTAATTTTTCCCGCGTCGTTCATGGCGCAACAAACTTGCGCCATCCCTTAATCGTGAATGCTCAAACAAACTATTCCATTAAATTCCTTCCGTTCGCCTCATCTCACCTGGCGGCCGAAGGAGGAGAGAGCGCCGTACGGCTACCTACTTCCGCGCTCACAAAGGGAATGCATAATGCTCGGGGGGCCTCTCCACTCTCCTCCTACTTCTCCGTCGCGTCTTACGGCGTCGCTCGATATTCCCGCGGACGTCGTCGTCGCGTCGGGCGATATTCAGGGGGCCGAAACGAGACGAGACGGGGGGCGCAACTTCGACGGGCGGCGGCGACGACGTTGGCCCCTCATTCAAATTTCATAGCGGCTGACCTACCTATTCCGAGAGAGGTTGGCTTTTGGCGGGAGTGAGAGAAGTATACCTGCTTCTCGAGTTTCCGTTTGAAATTTTTTTCTTCTGGTTTTGAGGGAGGGAGTTTTTTGGGACGGCTTTTCCTGTGGTCGGGTTTTAGTGTCGTTTTCGCTGTATGTTCAAAGTTGGGAGCTAGAAAAAAATTGTTAGAAAAATGCAGGGTCATTTTTGTAAAAGTTGTAAGGAGTTTTATGTTAACTAATAATATAAATTTGTTGTAATCTTTTAGATAGATAATGAATCACGTTAAAATATGGGAATAGAATATTATATTATATTCTAAAAACATCGGTATTTTATATTTAATTATTTTTAAATTCCGAGACTTAATATTGATTTGATATATTTCTTAAAATGTACTTTATGCTCCGTGGGGATATTTGTGCAGTCGAGCTGTATGAATTCGGTCTTACGAACTCGCTAAAATAATTGCAGGACCCTCCAGAGGCTTCATTTAATATTCCGCGGGGCAAGTGTGCTCTTATCAATTTCACTCATTTAACTCTGCCAGAAAATCAATGGGCCAACATTAAAGGCTTTCGAACTAAACAATTTATAGATTCCACCGCCATTCTTGAATTTTAAATTCCGAAGAAAAATGAAGATTCATAAATCAAAAGTTTTTACGAGGTTCTTCAGTTAAATACTGGAATGAGATTTATATCTTTTGACCAAAGAATATATAATTTAAATTTCAAGCGAATTGCTCTTTTGATCTCGTGTTGAACATTAATAATTTTTTATAATCACAAGATATTATCCCTCTAGCCCCTACGAAGCTAATTTTAATTTTAAATGAGCTTTTTCCTCGCCAAAGGGCTAACCAAGATTGTACTCGTAAAATTTTCGAAACACAACCAGATACACATCTTCTCTTTGTTCATAAAAATTCCTAACGCATTCTCTACTGTGAAAACACTATTACATATATTTGTCCCTCAAACTCGAGTATTCTCTAGCCTTGAGATTGTTATTCCTGCTCTCTCCCCTTTTCACTTTTTCAACTCTCAATTCGTTTTCTTTCGGCGTGGACCTCGTCGACGACGTGACTCTCCGAACTTCGCAATTCTTAAAATTTTCAAAAAGGCTGAGGACGTTTTGGGACGCTGCGTGGACGCCGCGGTGAATGCAAATCTTCCGCAAAACCGAGTACAAGGTGGAATTTCGATTTTGGCGATGCGCCGAGGACGTCGACGACGAGTTTTTTGCTACACTGCGAAAGAATGATCATATCTCTGATTAAGCGGAGAGTCGTTCCTTAATTTCGCTGGGCAAATCAAATTTTTGGAAGGATAGCTTTTACCAGATTAAAAGGGCGCGTTATAAAATCAAAATTATAATCAACTTATTTGTGGGTAAAGCGAGTCCCATATTTTCTGGAAACAAGAGGTTTTTAATCCAAAATTTTATGCTGAAAAATCAGTGGTAATTACAGTAGCAGTAAGTCAACCTAAATTTCACTTCATAAAATAAAGAGAATTAAAAAACAATTTCGCGAAAATTTTCAATAATCATATAAAAGAAAAAAAACAAATCGCTTCACCTTAGACTTTCTATATCAAAGTGCATCGTATTCTCTCCCTCTCTCCATTCCTCCACACGTATTCCTATACATGAACGCACACCACGCATATACATATAGATATATTCTCTTTATCTCCGAGTTTCCCTCAGCTCGTAGGTGGCGTCATCGAAATTCCTTGCGTTCGACCGGCAAGCAAACGCATCAATAACATGCTGGAATTCCAAGCAAGGCAGCTTCGGAACGTATATAAAATCAACACGCGGATAAACGCTCGTGATAAGACATACACATATTCGACTCGTATTTTAATGATGAATTAGACGATGTTCCCTTTATAATGGGTCCATTAATTTAGGAGAACATGGTAATACTGGGGATATAATTATGAAAATCAATAATAGGATTTCAATACTGACATAAGAATAATTAGTTGAAATTAATTTTGGATAATGTATTTGTTGTAATTGTATTATCAGTAACTACATCATCGTAGTAACAATAGGCATATTTATTTTGTTATTGATGCTAATTAACGAGAATAATGTTCATAATGCACCGAATGTAACATAGTTATTGTTACGTATAGCATAAACATCGATAGACCGAAATATCGAACGAACTGAGGGGTAAAAAAATATTCAACCCGTGCTTCTTATCGTAATTCCGATCATCAGGGCTGAACCCGTGATATATAGCAAAGAAAAAAAAATACCCTCAACAGAATAACTACAAGAGTCACGTTACTTCTGATACACCCACACCTAACAAACCCACCTCTGGCGAAAAACGAGCAAAACCTCGAAATTCCATCCGCAGCTGCAGCGTCGGTATACGCCATAAACATTAATACACCCCCGGCGGCAATCCCAGAGGCCACACCAATAAGACCGAAATTAATAACGACCGCGCCGACAATTTTCGCGAGGCGTGTACGCTCGCGAGTAATTTCGCGGGGGGGTAGGAGGTTAGAGCCGCGCGGCACGTACAGATAACTTCTCCAGCGCAAAAACGAGGCGAAATTTATACGGCGGCGTCGGCGGAGAGAGAGAGGGAGAGGATGTGTGTGGCTCGGGGCTTAAATCTTGGCCACTTCCATCGGATGCGCTACGCGCGCGCGCGCGCCTCGACAAACTGACCCCGTAAACTTAGATCCCCGCGGTTCGCCCCCTCTCGAGCAAATAGCCCAGGAGAATTCGGTCCAACGGAGTCGTGACATAGTTATGACCGCCTTTAGCGAGAGAGGAAGAGAGAGAGAGAGCGAGCACGATGTATGCCGGCGCGGGTTCCGGGCGGTGGCTTTTTTGCGACGCCCAGTGGTTTTCGCTATACTGCGGGAGGTGAGCGAGCTTCCTGTTAGAGACGGGGATACGCTGGAGGTTTTTGTAACAAGTGTTGCAGTGTTTTCTTTGCGCGTGCAGGTTGCGACAATTTTGTTGTTTATAAGCGAAGATTTTTAGTTAGATCCATAGTTAATAAATTTGTTTATACCAAAAGCTTCATATAACAATAAACTCTAATTTTTTATAATTCGAACGTTTAATAGAATATAGAAGGAATTATTATAGGTACGAGATTCAAGCTTCTAGTTGGTATATTTTAAAAGACACTCTAAAAGAATTGTCTCCATTTTTGCTTTTCAACAAAGCATATACATTCCATAACTCTAATCATACCTTCGTGTATTTAGAAAGAAAGAAAAAACTCAACCAACAAAAAGAACCTGAAAAAGAAAAGCGCTCCCGCGCCTTGCTATAAAAACATCACCTGCGCTAAGGGGGGCCGCATCTGCTCGTTGCACGCGCGCATGCGAAACAGACCATAGCCGTCGTGCGACTATCGCGAGGCAGAGGGACGCAGTCGCCGCCGGTGGATTTTATCCACAGCAACTTCTTAAGTAGTCGTAACGTGCGCCCTCCTTCCGCGCCTCCCTCCTCAGGAGAAAGCCTTTACCAACTGTAAGTGAATTATTTTAATCCGGCGCGCGGGCCGTGTATTTATTTTTCAGCGCTGCGCCGGGGCGATTTCGAGGAGAACAACGACGTCAGCTCGAAAGTTGCGTAATGCAGTCGTAAAATGGATTTCACCCTCTTGTACCGAATAAAATAGTTTTTCTACGGCTGCAGGTTCGATGGTGGCGCAGGAAATTTTTCCTTGATTGACTTGTTAGTGGCAGTTTGAGTAGTTCCCGAACGATTTGTTTTGTTTGCGAGTGAACTGAACATGTTGTATGCAAAGGTGAAAGTAGATGATGAATATGTCAAAACGTGTTTGCACGAGTCGAGCATTTGGGATAATGCAATGGCAAGGAAATGAGTTTCAGATGAGGCATTATTTTGTTGGAATATACTTTATTTCTGGTTTACTAAAACGTGATTATGAATATACATAAGTGTATGGTTTGATTTTCAACTTTATAATTATCAGATATAATATGTTGTACGAAATTGGCAAATTATAATAATTATTAATAATGATAATAAACAATATATGATTTTTGAACCGGAAAATTTCTACAATTCATATACGGATATTTACGAGTGAATAGAGTGCCGGCATAATTCATTTAAATGAATAATAATAATGTACTAATGCAAGCAACATTTTATTATTATCCGTCATTTTCTATTATTCAGGCGCATTATACATTAAAATCGACGACTGGTACACGCGTAAATAACTCTGAATAACAGGCTAACGTCAAGAGTCATTATTCCGAAATTAAACGGTAAATTAAGTGCGCCGAGGTGCGGCTGAATTAAACATAAATTAAACATAAATTAAACCTAAATTAAATACTCATAATAATGCATTTCTGCGCCTGCACCGTGTAGATTTATTATGCATCGCACATGGCATTAAAACGCCGAGTCTCTAGCGAGCCTTAACGACTTTTAACCATCAAAAAAATAACCATAAATATACAATATATATATACGCACAGTGTTGCGCGCGACCGCAACTGTAACCGCGCGAATTCTTTTAGAAAACGGTCGACCGACCGTTGGAAAACATTATATTTCATTTTCTCGCACGCGCCGAGCCTCCATTATTCGAAATTCGGCAATCGGCGAATTTAACGCGCTTTGCCGCGCATTATTCAAATCCGTTATTCAAAGGAAGCCAAGCGCTTTAAACAAGCCCGGGAGCCGACGATGTAGCGCGTGTGCGAGCTCTCGCGTCGACAAATCGGCGGTCAAATATCTATTTTCGGATGAATAGGCTCGAGTAGTAGTATAGTCGCGGGTACCAGGAGGGGGGGAGTAAATTTTCGATATCGCAGCAAACTCGTGGAGTAGAAAATTAAGGTCTTTGTGTGGATTAAACTCGTTTCGGTTAATCCGTTTTCAAATCCGCTATATTAAGTCTCTGCGGGCGGTGCGCTGGGGGAGGGGTTCGATTAAATTCAAAATATCGAAATTCGCGGCGGCCAGGAGCGGCAGAAGCAATTATTGCCGGGGAATAATGGCCGTTTTATTGTGTTATTTAATCATAATGGGGAAAGCGGGTGTGGCTTTCTTTGATTTACTCTTCTGCGGAGTTATAAAAAGTTTTATGACGCCCATTTGGTTGATCAAAGTCCTTTTACTGCGCTTACTTTAAGTAATCATAGGTGTAAAAACTTGTGATTTATGGCTATAAGTGGTAATGCTATACTTTCGTTACAAGGTATCTTGGTATTGAATAATACACACTTGAATCCCGATTACGTAATGATTGTACTTTTAAAAATTTTTTAGTTCAAGTCAAATGTTTGTTCAATTTAGAAGCTTCTTCAGACATCTCCATTCCGTATTTTAAACATTTCTGCTGCAGAAGTAATTCCAAACTTTATAACTCTGTAAATAATTATCGTATTAAAGTGAGAAAAAGTTTAATAAAGCTTGAAACTTCCACTTTTAAATTCTTCCACTACATTCCGGTGCAATATTTTTCTCCACTTTCTAAAGTATTCGTAAAGTATCCTGAAAAACGAAATGAAAAACAAAAAGTGCGTGAGATAGGGATTTTAAATTAATAAGCATTATATGTTTATTTTTAAACAACTGGTAGAAAACTAAACATTTTTTGTGAGCAATTAGCCAATAAATTCATCATTATTCATGTAAAGTTTAAATTTATGAAATTCCGCTTCAAATTAGAACTTTTGCTTATAACACAACTTTCTTCTTATTTTATAAATAAAATCCATCTAATATCCCTGTGCCCGCGTATACCATCCATAAAAACCGAAACACCCGGAGACCCAAATTTCCCGCAAAAACTCCGGCCCTAAATCTCGTCATTCCCCGAACTAACTCTTACTCCGTCCTCTCTCAGCCCGTGCAAAATTCATAGGTGACACCGGTCCAAAGTAGCCCGAGAGAAACGGTCTGCGGATTTTCGACTTCTCTCTCACTCCCTTGCTTGCGCGCGCGAAATGACCCTCGAGTCCTCGGAGCGATAATCTTGAAGGCCCGTAAATCAGCTGACCGCAGCTCACGCGCGCGAATATACGAGGATACGTGTTTGCCCCGGGTGCTCTAATCCCCGTCCCTCCTGGCGCACACAAGCTGAGGCGCGCGTTATCGTTATGAAAAGTCACTTGTTTTTTATCGGCCGGCCAGCCCTGGGTATAATATGTGCGGCGTCGTAAAGGGCTTATCTGCGCGCAGCTCTTTTTTAATGTTTCGCGCTGCCGCTGCTGCTGCTGCTGCTGCTGTGTAATCGCCGCCGGTATTAAGTTTATTCGGCCGGTGGTGTGGCTTTCGTTTGATTAGCATAATTTTCTTGGAGAAAAAGGGAGGAGAGAAAAAGTTGTAGGCGCTCGGTAGGTTTACGGACTATCGTGGCGTAGCGTGGCACAGTCGTTTGGTTCGCGCCGCGGCGTTTAGCTTTTATCGCCGCTACGTGCGGTTCTTTCTAATGCGATAACCGATGCGATGCGAGAAGTAGAGGGGCTGTATTTGCTTCGCGCAGCGTAGTCGCGACACGCCGAGTAAATCTTTTTCAATTTATTTTCAATTCCGTCTTGAACTTTTAATAAATATATGTATACTTATCTGCGACACGCTTATCGTGGAAAATATATCAGGAAGGATTGAGGTTTATGCTGAATGCTTTTAACTTGAAATTGATTGTGCGATTCTGTCAATAATTCTAATCGAATTCTAGTAAAATATGGAGGAACATTATATTATGCTAAACCAAAATCTATTGCCTGCGATATTTCAAATGGGCCAGTAGCCGAAGACACTGGAAATGGTTTGAATTCACGTTTTAGTATTTTAATTTCAAGACAAACACAGGAAATTACCGTACAACACTTTTTCTCAAAACCTATAATTCGAATACTCAAAGAACAATCTACTATATACAGTTACTTTACATAACCATAGCACTAACCTAAGACAAAATTTCAAGCTCGCACGCGGGTAGCGCCATAACCGCCAAACCATCGGCTCCCGCGACCCATAAAACGAGAAAAAGGCGAGGAAGGGAAAAAGCCCCGTGCGCTCGTATCATTGAGCTTTCAAACCACCTCGGCGCGCGCGGCGATCAGCGTTAAAGAGCGAGAAAAGCGTTCGCATACTACTGCACGCGCAGCGGCACTCGAACCGAGGCGTTTAGGGCCGTTCATATCTCGGCTGGATCTCTCTCTCTCTCGCTCGCCTACTGCGCGCGCGCTTTCAGCCGCTGAATGGCGGCGACGGTAAGCTCCTAGCGATAGAGATAGAGAGACGCGAGCGCCACGGACTCCGCGATTCGTCATCTCTATCGTTTTCTCTTTAACCCCGTTCTCGCGGTTCGCCGGTTTTAATCGTTGGGGAATTGCGCGAGATGATGCTTTCGATGCCGTGGTAAACAATTTTGGGAGTGAAACTAGATGTATCTGCGATTGATTGCTCATTTCGAATTTATTCGAAATTTAGCCCTATAAAGATCATTTAAATGTAACGAGTTTTATAATATTAGTGAAGTAATCTTTGTTTCTTAAAATTGTTTATTTACTGGTACTGAATTAATTAAAATTGTTTATTTACTGGTACTGAATTAATTATACTTAACTGTTAATAAATAAAACTGTTTATCTCGCAAAAGCCAAATTCATTTTGCTCAAAGATCCTAAATTACATTCTCAAATCCTACATTTCTATAAGAAATATTCCCACGAGCATAATCCACTGCTTAAACAATTCCTCATTTACAAAACTAAATAAATAACCATTCCGCGCACGCAACTCAACCCCTTTTTTCATCAGCGAAAAAAAAACTCCATCCGCCGCAACCTCGTCCAAGCAATTTTGCCGAAATTCCCACCTACCTACTCGCCCCCCACCTTTAATCAAAGTTAGGGATTTACGCCGGCGTATTTTTTCCCTCTTCCTCTTGCTCTCCTCTTCCGTTTATACCTCACTCCTAAATCTGGCGGCAGGTATATATACGCCCGCAAAGTCGCTGGAGCTCTTAACTTATGATACACGGAGGCGTCGTTACGCTGGGCTGGAAGAGGGGCGGAGAAACCTTTGCACTTTTGTGGTTCACTCCTCTCTCTACTTCCGCGTACGCGCGCATTTAGGAGCGAGCGCGCGCTCGGGTTTTATATACGCGTGATGCTAGCGAGAGAGGATACAAGCTTTTCTTTTCCGACGGTGTGTGTATATATATAAGCGCATCGCGATGCATTACATAATTGATTTATGCGGAAATTACCTTCCTTCTACCTGCAAATGCGTAATAAGGAAAGGATCTTGCTTTTTATATACCCGTGCCGAGGGGAGATGTTTCGTTGGTTAGTAAAAAAAGAGGGGAGGTTGATGCGGCATTATTATTGCGTGGTTTGCGGGAATTTTTGAAAATACGGGGAACGGATTTAAAGGAAAAAATGCATTTTACAGACGAGTTGTAAAGTTTTTCGTTCAATTTACTACGCTACAAATTTGAATAAGCTTTTAATTCTTTTATTTACGAGAGATTAGCGTCAAAGTTATTTATGCGTCCAGCATATTTTGAAAATATTTTTTTAAAATAGAGCGTTAAATGTTTCAATGTGATTTATTTCAGTTTTAAACATTTTTATGTCATTGGCTTTTTTTACCATCCAAATTTATAATTTATTTAAAGAGATAAAAATGAACGTAATCTATTATCCGCTTTATTGGAGCATCCATAAAATACTGACAATTAGCAAGGATTTGCCAGACTATAACATTTTACGATTCTATATTATTTATTATAATCTATGCGAGAAGCGTATTATATGTACATGAACAAACTTAATAATGTAATACCGTTTTGTGGCATGATAATATAATGTCCTTTCGCTCCATCACTCATTCAACTCCAATAATTCAATATTTCATTACAACACGAACATTTCAATCCTCACGTCATTAAAATCACTGCACATAACTAATTTTAAAACGCCATATCCTCCACTCAAACGCAACAAAATATCTAATTATCCTCTACCGCGTCTTTCCTCTCCATCCGCTCCATCCTGTGAAAAAATAGCGAAATAAAAAAAAGTACTCGACAGAAAAAATACATCCACGCCGAGCTCTATGTATACCCACTCGTATATACGTATACACTCTCGCTCGGTCGGGCGCACGAGGCAAAGTGAAACAAGGATCGACTTTCTCGTCGTGTTTTCTCTCTCCGCTCGCGCCCTCGGGCGACATTACACGCGTTGTATCCACGCGCGCGTTCGCTCACCTCTATAGTCGAGAAAAAAAGAGGAGAGAGAGAAGGCAAGCACGCGCTCCGAGATTTCGTTATTAATATTTAACTACGGGGAAAGATTAAAAAGTTTCCGAAATTTTAATATACCGGCCAGGCGGCTGCTGCAGCTTCTGCTCTTTTCGGGGCTTGTTCTTTTTGTGTCCCGCTCCACCGCTGATCTTTATTTCTGTTCCCGTGTCTTCTAATGCCTTCGTTTAAAGCAAGGAAGAGAGAGTAGAGTGGATGCGGCGAATCGCGGCGGAAGCTTATTCGGCGAGTTTCGAGAGCTGCAGCTGATGGATAAGGTATGGTAATTGTATAGTTCGTATATTTGAAATTAAGATTTAATCGGCGAAAAATGTTAAATCTCGCAGAGTCTCGCGTTGTTTGGGGAATTAAAACTGGTATACGTATAGTCAGTAGTTGCTGAATTAACAAACGTTTTTCTGAATAAAATAAAGTTTCTTCAATGATTTGTTCTTTATGTAAAATTAACGAAGAATAACGTACTTGCTGTTGTTGTTTCTTTGAAATATTTCTTGAAAAGAGAAACAAGAACACGCTGCTTGGGTAAATTTTCACAAAGTTATATACGCGCTAATTTAAATAAAAGTATGCAATGGCCGAAAAACATAAATAATTGAAACGCACGACCTCTTGAAATTTAATAAAAACATTGGCAAACTATTCTGTACTCGACCGTCGTAATACACTTTTACTACACTTTTATATCGATCTGAAAGTCACTTTAAAAACTTTACAATCGATTGTAAAGTTTGTGAAGTAAGTCTAAGACCGATTTAAAAGTATGTTAAAATTTAATAAAATGGTATTAAATTTCTGAAAGTCAAATCTACTTAAACAAGTACAAGTTTCCAATCAACAGCCAATTCGTTGATAAATGTATACTATTATGCAATTATGATCTATACTGCATTGTTACTTTATTGTGTTCATTGCTCTAATATTGTAATTAACATAATTTTTTAGAATAATAAATTACATTTGATAAATAATTGACAGCAAAGGTAAAAAAAAACGGTGGTTTGAAAAACGCGCTTATGAGTATAAATTACAATTATACGCTTTAAAAAAAAAAAATGTTTACTTTACAAGTATACATTACATCTTGAGAAAGTTCTCCCCTCGATCCTCCAATTTCACACAGCGCAACACGAAAGCTAAAGTCCTCTCAACCTCACTTTTAAAAGTGCGAATTTCTTCTAAAAAATCCTTCCCCATTTCCTCAATTTTCCTCCGCCAACGTAACTCCTTTCTCCCTCTCCCTCATTATTTCTTATTTCCCTTTACCTCGCTCTCTCTTTCTCTCTCCCCTCTGTTTCGCCCTCCCGCGAGCCGCGTCGCCTTACCGCCCAGGATAAAGATCTTCCCGGGAAAAGTTATGGTCGTTTGCAAACTAATCGAGCCGTCGCTTTTCTACAGGATGTCGAAACTTTCGGCGGGGGCTGTCAACTTCTCCCGACGAGCCTTGATTCTTTCTCTCTCTCTCTCTCTTTCTCTCAAACGCGCGCGGGGTTTTATTCTCTCCTTTTTTCGTCATTCATCACGCGCGAGCGCGAGCGCAAGAGCGTTGATAAAGTAAAATTTTCGAGCCTGGGCGTTTACCGTACTGCGAAGTTTTCGGCGACAGGAAACATTTTTGAATTATTCAGCAGGTCGGTTCCGGCATGATTTCGCGTGAAATTAAACACGAAATTGTTTCATTTATCCTTCGTTCTCAGCGTTTGTTTACAATATAATTATAATTATTGACTAATTCACTTCCAAAGTTTGTTTGCACTCCCCAACTTGAGCTTATATAGTTAAAAAGATTGTAGTTTTTAAAAAACCTCATCTACACTAAAAACAAACTCATTATAAAATTAACCTTTCATCACAACATTTCTCTCACTTATTCTTTTCAATACGATTCCATTCCATACCATAAACCTCTCAAAAAATAATCAACTCCCCTTCCGAAAAAAGGCAGCGGGAACGGGAGATAGGTAGCAAGTTATGACGTTTTCGCGGGGCGCTCAGATCAAAGCACGACAACTGCGCCCCGGATATAGAGTTTCGGAGGTTCACCCGCCGCTCCCGAATTATTATATACCGACCCGCGGATATTCGTGTGAGGGAGGGAGAGAGAAGCCAGTCGCCACTCCCCGTATCGCGCGAAATTCGGATATCCTTTCGCCCGCGGCACGGTCGCATAACTCCAGACGAGGGTATAGAGTATTTCTCGATTTCGTTCGGGTGATTTTCTAGGGGAGGGGAGGGACGGAGCGAGGCTGATGACGTGTCCTGTTGGTAATTAGATATTCTGAAATAAAGAGGAACGTGGATGTGTGGGAGTTGAATTCTTTTTTTAGACGTGCCAGTAGGGTCATTAAAAACGATTTTAAAGAAGAATATTTTAATAAAATTTTCTCATTTCATTATTCTGTTACTGCGTTTTTCTAATTAAGAGTCTTTCAGTTTCAAAATAGAGCGGCGTTTAAAATATAAAGTCATACCATTTTCTAGTCTTTGATATATAACTGTTAGTAGGTATACGTGAAAATTCCGATTATTTTCTAAATATTCAATCATTCACATATAAAAAAAATACACTTTAAATAAGTATTATTCTATAATAAATTTACAGAAGAAACTTACTCTGATACCATCATTCTACTCAATCTATACACAAATACGTTGTCTATTTCTTATTAACTTTCTGATACAATAAAGTTTCGTATTTAAAAAAAAAGAAAAGAAAAAAGAAATCAATCCCAACTCACTGACACGTCACCCATCTGCCCCTCCTTTTCGCCTGATCCGCGTTATTATTCCCATCGAGCGCCCCGAAAATTTCCGCACCACCCGCGAACTTTCCACTCTGCGTCCACGACCGCAACTTTTTATCGTCGCGCACCCTCCCCCAGCTGAAATTAAATCTTTTTCGCGTTTTTCCCCTCTTCCCAGTAGCAGAAATTCACGGTGGAGGCGCGCGGCGAGAGGTCGAAAACTCGAAGAAGAGGACGACGGCGGTTGAACCTTTAGGAACGCCCCGGTGAATACCAATCCGGCGACTCGCCGCCGATTGAGCAACCCACTTCGACTTTAATGTTTATTCATGAAAGTGCGCCCGATAGCCTCGCGCACGCGAGTGTGTGTCTGCGTTCACTCGAGTTGGAAATCCGACGCTCGGAGGAAAGAGTGCGAGCGACGAGAGAGAGAGAGGGCGGAGAGATGATCCGCACAGGCGTGTTTGTCAATCGAATCTTCCCGATCGCTGAAAGGATAAATGGCGCGCCGCGGTTTCAAGTTTGGCTAAGGAATATAAGTATGCGGGTTGCGTTGGATGAGGAAACTGTGAATTTTAAGGATGATTGACTGGAATTTAGTATGGTATTAAACGAAAAATAAGTTAGATGTAATTGCATTGGCATCTAATAATAAATTAGAGTATTCTATTTCTATAAATATTAAAAACATTTCAGCACGCTCAAAAGAATAGCCCAACGAAGTTTTTACTGTAAAACAATCGCGTATAATAGTATAGACATATGCGCGCTTTTCGAAAATATTTTGACAGGATACTTTTGAATGGCCTCGGTGAAAATTTGAATCCGACGAGTGACAATAACGTCGCGTTTGTAATCGATTGCATCGCAATCCGATCGGAAATTATCGTCGCCGTAAAAATAGCGGCAGCACACGCGCGCAGTCAAACGTAGAGGTGCGAACTGTATGTTCCGATTCAGTGATCCAGAAAGTATCAATATTCGTCAAAAATGCGTTGGATTCCGCCAACACGACTAAATTAAAAAAAAAATACATGCTTATAATATTCAATGTTAACTGATCATATTGTAACCACTTAATTATACCAATGTATATTTACATTTTCAAGTTGATGGCTCGAACAATAATAAGTATATAATTCTATTTTAATATCTGTTGAGTATTTCTATGTTCTGCATAATTTATTTCGGCAACCCAGCCACAATACTACATAGTTAATAAACTCGCTCTCAATAATGTACGAAGCTCTCCCTAGATACGCAATTAATTATACACGTAGTGTAGCCTGCACAATCCACTAAACCAATTTAATCAACCTTACAGTTCAATATCCTCTCCTACTGTATCTCCAAGAACCTCACCCCTAACGCCAAATAATAAAGCACAACCATCTGCTCTCCACCGCACATCCTCAAGTGCACGAAAGAACCTCACCTGAGCGTACACAGAGGCCGAAATCAGCCCGCCTGATTAGCCCGCGCGTCGTCGCACGTGCGCTGTACTCCCTCTCTCTCTCAGCTTTGATGGGCGCGCGTCGGAAGCGAGCCGATCAATTATACAAGCGGGCGCGAAATTGCTGGCGGGCCAGGGAACGCGCGGCCGGCGAGTAGCACGCATACGTGTCCCCAGATACGAGCGCTGATCCGCTCGACATGCAATCGAGAGGGACGCACGCGCCCGGAAGACGATTTACGACTCCGCGTCCGTCCCTCGAGAGGCCGGCAGCAGCAGCCTGTGTGTGTAGGTGGGTAAGCTGAAAGGGAGAAAGGGAGGGGATAGGGTTCACTGGCTGCTGCAAGGCTTGCGGGTAAGAGGGTGAGAGAGAGTTTATACGGGAATGCGTGCGGCTGGGACATTTTCGGGGATCGATCGCTGCGCCGTCCCCGTCGTGGCTTTTCGCGCGTGAGTGTAGAGGGAAGGAGGTGGAGGTAAGGACGAAGTCACGGTAGCTTTTGAAGAGGGAAGTGAGGAGATTTTACGATACGGTTCAAAAGGGTTTGGGTTATGAAGTTTTCAGAAAAATTCTTTTGGAATTTTTCGGGCAATATAGGTATACCTACATTTAATGGTATTAAATTCAAGATTAATGTTATTAAGCCACTGGTCCAGAAGTAGTTTGTTAAGTTTTGATATAACATGTAGGATTTTTAATACACGATAAAAAAGGTTCTTTATTAATTAAAATTAAAAGAGACTTGGATTTTATTAATACTTGTATAATGATGTGAAAAAATTAAATGTAACATATAACATTTCATGTGAATGAAATTAAAAAGTTTGCCTCTTGTGCATGAATTGAGGTAAAGATTCATTTTAGACGAATTAAATTTTTTTTTTTTTGCAACGATAATTAAATTAATCAAATAATAATTTCATTGTACCAAGACACGTATAAGGCTAATAATATCAAGAAAATTTAATTTGATATTCCGGAATATTTTATATCAATATAATATTTGAAATTATTTTTACAAGTCGGAAAATCCACGTGCACAGCAACCAGCGCTTAATTGTATCAAGACCGTAGTTCTCACAAAACTGCACATTACAACTCTCCACTACCGCAGCAATTAAGAACGAAAAAAAGTGCAGCGTGTACCCATCCACTCTCTCTTCTCCGCGCGGCACGTGTTAAATTAGTTGTATGTCATTTCAACCGCACGGTAGCTCAGCACACCTCACTAAACTCGGCCAAAAAACGAGAAAATGCCCCACTGCTGTTGGTGCTGCTCATCGGCTCGCCTCTTGCACCCTAGAATTTAATTGCTCGAGATCTCGCGAGCGGGCGGGAAGAATGAGAAACGCTAACGAGAAACGCGCTGGGAGAAAAGCAGACGGCAGGTGCTTCTAAAAAGCGACAAGGAAGAAACTATCGGAGGAGAGAGAGAGAGAGAAAAATAGTGACGGGATGGGGGGAGGGGGGTACATAGAAAAGGCGCGCGCGCGAAACAAAGTAAAGAGGGAAAACCGCCGGCAATTTTTCACGAGGTTTTTAAAGCGCAAGAGCGAGAGAGAGCGGCGCGGATCGATTTTCCCGTAGGCTTCCATTTTTCCCGGCACGAGCGAGAGAGCGAGCTAGCACACGCCCCCTTTCGTGTGTGCATGTGTGGGTGCATGTGTTTTTTTTTTGTAAAAGGGGGCTCACGCGAAAATTTAATTATTGAGGGAGCGAGAGCTGAATTGATGCTCGAGCGGCTGTTTTCTTATGGGGATGATAAGAAAGTGGGTTTGGCTGTTTTCCGACGTGAGTTTTATGAGATGTGCAGAATTTGGTCGTTGTGGTTTGAGGTGAATGATCACGTGCTTGGACTTTTAAACTTGGTACATAGATGAAAGAGCGGAGTGTTTTGCTAATAGGAGAGTAGTGGAGTGTTTTGATATAGTAGAAGAGCA